>JACXGM010027514.1:0-14565 GCA_016801145.1 Umbra pygmaea | reverse complement strand
AAATTGAGAAATTGTGCAAGTGGTCTCAATCTTAAAATAAGAACGATAAGCTTGTTCCTTTGCCGGGATAATTTGCAACATATATCCACACCTTATTAATAGTTAAATCAAGCTTGAAATGAGTTGGTAAATCTTATTAAGAAAAAGTTAGGTATATCTTCTCAAAATAAGACTGTTTTACTTATGTAAAAAATGCTTGTCAAGAATATTTTTCTATTTAGACTAAAAATAGGACAAATTTTCTAGAAATAAGGCTTTTTTACTTTCTTAAAAATCATTTTTTGCAGTGTACACGTCCACGTGGTGCATACACGTCTACGTGGTACCAATACACGTCTACTTGGTACCAATACACGTCTACTTGGTACCAACACATGTCCATGTGGCACCATCACATGTCCACGTGGCACCATCACAGGTCTACGTGGTACCAATACACGTCTACTTGGTACCAACACATGTCCATGTGGCACCAACACACGTCCACGTGGTGCATACACGTCCACGTGGTGCATACACGTGTACGTGGTACCAATACACGTCTACTTGGTACCAACACATGTCCATGTGGCACCGTCACATGTCCACGTG
Source organism: Umbra pygmaea (assembly GCA_016801145.1). Classification (NCBI taxonomy): domain Eukaryota; kingdom Metazoa; phylum Chordata; class Actinopteri; order Esociformes; family Umbridae; genus Umbra; species Umbra pygmaea. The sequence continues at coordinate 13,974 of JACXGM010027514.1, read as the reverse complement.
GCACCAACACAGGTCTACGTGGTACCAACACAGGTCTAAATGGTACCATTACATGTCTACAAGTTGACAACACATTTCTATATGGTACCAACATGTCTATGTGGTATTATCACACGTAACATCACATATGCATGGCACCATCACATGTTTACGTGGTACCAACACAGGTCTACATGGTACCATTACATGTCTACAAGTTACCAACACATGTGTATATGGTACCAACATGTCTATGTGATATTATCACATGTAACATCACATATGTTTGGCACCATCACATGTCTACGTGGCACCATCACATGTCCACGTGTCACCAACACAGGTCTACATGGTACCATTACATGTCTACAAGTTACCAACACATGTGTATCTGGTACCAACATGTCTACATGGTATTATCACACTTAACATCACATATGCATGGCACCATCACATGTCTACGTGGCACCATCACATGTCCACGTGGCACCAACACAGGTCTACATGGTACCATTACATGTCTACAAGTTACCAACACATGTGTATATGGTACCAACATATCTACATGATATTATCACACGTAACATCACATATGCATGGCACCATCACATGTCTATGTGGCACCATCACATGTCCACGTGGCACCAACACAGGTCAACGTGGTATCAACACAGGTCAACATGGTACCATTATATGTCTACAAGTTACCATCACATGTGTATATGGTACCAACATGTCTAGGTTGTATTATCACACGTAACATCACATATGCATGGGCCCATCACATGTCTACATGATACCATCACATGTCCATGTGGCACCAACACAGGTCTACATGGTACCATTACATGTCTACAAGTTACCAACACGTGTATATGGTACCAACATGTCTACGTGGTATTATCACATGTAACATCACATATGCATGGCACCATCACATGTCTACGTGGCACCATCACATGTCCACGTGGCACCAACACAGGTCTATGTGGTACCAACACAGGTCTACGTGGTTTACAGGTCTACATGTTACCAACATGTCTATGTGGTATTATCACATGTCTATCTGGTTTAAAACACCTATCAACGTGGTACCAACACCCGTGTACGTGGTACCAACACCCGTGTACGTGGTACCAACACACGTCCACGTGGCACCAACACACGTCCACGTGGCACCAACACATGTCCACGTGGCACCAACACACATCCACCTGGTGCATACACGTCCACGTGGTGCATACACGTCTACGCGGTACCAACACACGTCCACGCGGTACCAACACATGTCCACGTGGCACCAACACATGTCCACAGGGCACCAACACATGTCCACAGGGCACCAACACATGTCCACAGGGCACCAACACACGTCCTTGTGGTACCAACACATCTATGTAGTACCAACACATGTCTACATGGTACCAACAAACATCTATATTTGAAACTATATTTGTGGTACCAACACACGTCTACGCGGTACCAACACATGTCCACGTGGTACCAACACATGTCCACGTGGCACCAACACATGTCCACAGGGCACCAACACATGTCCACAGGGCACCAACACATGTCCACATGGCACCAACACACGTCCTTGTGGTACCAACACATCTATGTAGTACCAACACATGTCTACATGGTACCAACAAACATCTATATTTGAAATTACCAAAAGTCTATGCACAGCCTGGTTGGTGCAGGTAGGCAGCAGGAACGATTAAATATGAATGAAAAAACAAATCACTCTACCGCACACTGTTGACTTTACTTTAATTTATTTATATAAGCGAACAACGCATTTTGCATTAGCGTCCTCAGGTTTGCTCAATTCTTCGTGTATATAAATAAATGAAGTAAAGTCAACAGTGTGCGGTAGAGTGATTTTTTTTTTTTTCTTTCTTTTTTTTTCTTTTTCAAACATCTTTTCGGTTCCTCACCTTTTTTTATCAACTACATCAACCTCTGTGAATAAAAAGCTTGGAGGGAAATGTCTTCGTATTTGCTGATGGGTTAATTCAAAGAATTCCTCGATGTCCTCGACACTTGCAGCTGAGGAGGAAAGGAGCAGATGAGGGTGGGGATTACTAGAACAACAAATCATTCAGACAAACCTTTAAGATTTAGTGAACTCCTATTGGTCCTTTTCATTTTGGTTATGACCAGTGGAGGCCAGTGGGCCTTAATTGAGAAGGAAGGGCTCAAATTCATGTATGGACTGGAGTAAATGGAATGGAGTTAAACATTAAACTAATTTATTCCAGTCCACATATTATTTTGAGCCCTTCCTCCTCAGTTGATGTCCGCCGGCCTCCACTGGTTATGATGTCATAATGCCATCCTCACTCCGGCCATGTCCTTTCTGGGCATCCTCCCTTCTCTTTTTCTCCCTCAGTTTCTCTCCCTCTTTGCAGCAATCCAGGAAAGCTTGTACACAGGCAGCGCTCTCATTGGATCGTTTCACTATCTTGGACCGCTGTTCACATGTTCTCTGCATGGGGATCAGGCTGAAACCATGAGCGCAACACTCCTGCTGCTTCTCATCAGCATACCTCAGCTCTGGGACGGGGAGAGAGTGAGGTACAGAGAACACCATTTTGTTTTGCAGAAAACCATCAAATACAGCTGCCTGAGCAAGAGGATGATGACAGAGAAGAAAACGTTTCTGTACTTATGGACATCATCTGTTGCTGGATGTCTATGGAACGCCGTTGTCTTCTGAAGCCGGAAGCACAGTTAAATTCTAATATAGGCATAGTAGGGTGAAGAAATGAAAACAAAATCATTTAGCTACAGACCACAAGTACACACTACTGCCCTATAAAGGCTAACTGCAGTAACTACGCAAAAAGTGACACTTAAAAATTGGCTTTAAAGTTCTTTTAACTGGCCAGCCAAATTAGTTATAAGTATGTAAGTCAAATTGTATATGTATTCATGAAGTAATTGTTATGCCCAAATCTATGACTTCTGATTTCACCTATGTTAGGGTAAGGTTTTCTAAGTTTCACTCTTGTAGATCCAGTACTGTTGTTAGCCTTAGTAAGGCAGAATAGATTGGGGAGGAATTACAATTTTTTCAACATACCAATCCTCATGTTAGACGTAATTTTAGAGTTGGAGATGAATGTTAGACCAGCATCATTGAAAACAGAGGGTGTATCCGAGCCGCCTCCATATGAACAGCCAAGGTCGTAGGACTGCATTGAGGAGAATACCTGTGAATGCAACAGAAAATATTACCACAACTATACTGGTCTTAATATCATGCAAGCATATATGTACATTCTAAAATGTGAGTGTCAAGATATATAATGTTGACCAAAATGTATTATTATATTTTAGTGAAAAGTAGATTGCCTGTTGCAGGGTGAGTTTGTTCTGGGTGTTGAGAGCGTAGATGGCCTTGTCCACACCAAGCAATGCAACTTTGGCCGTTTGTTTACCTAAGTCTATATCAAGCGTTGCTGTGCTTCCTGGTAGATATTCAGGTTTTGATGTTATCTAGGTATCATATAAATATTTAATAGAAATAGATTAACATGATAAAAACAAACAATGTTTCAATGTAAATTATTCTAAACTGTATTCTCACTAATTAACAGTCAGAAGACACTTTTTATCAAAGATTACTGTGGTCTGACTTACAAACTCAATGCCCATGTTGATCTACTGCAATTACAAGCCAAGTGCAACTTACTCACCTTGACCATACCCTCACAAACGTCCTTGACGTCTACCCACACTGAGTCAGAAATGATGTCACCATTTAATCCGTAGTAGTAACCAATCAGACGGAAGGAGGGAGTCATGGCATGATTGATTGAAAGCTGAATCTGTGTAGTTTCTCCTGACTTGACAGAATTGTGTCCTATAAGCAGCCCTCGGCTCAAAACCTGATGATTGAAAGCAGAGACGTTCTAGTTTTTTCCTCACAGAACAGCTCTGACTTGATATACTGCTTGTGGTGTCTCTCACCATGTAGTAAATAAACCCATCCTCAGGTGGCCCTTTGATGACTGTGAATGTAACAGGAAGTGATTGACCAGCCTTTAGAACTTGTTTGCTCAAACTCATGCTCAGATAACTATTTCCAGGAAACGAGGCACGTTTGATGACTTTAGTTGTTGGATGGCCATCCACAGTCACCTAATTCAAAAACAAATGTTCGTTTTTGTGAAGGGGCGTGGTAATATAAGTGAAACGTTGAAGTCTCAAACACTTCAACGTCCCAAATTCCTGAGCTAATACATACATCTGTGAAGCTAAATGCTTAAAATTTCCATTCCTGGAGCAGAAGCTGCTTCCTTTGTTGGACTAACCTCAAGAGAGATGTCAACATTAACATCGGGAAGGTTGAAATCATGCCACACTATGCCCTCCTGGTTCGTTTCCTTAGTTTGGGGACCATCTTGGAGATTTGTCAAATGCATTTTCACTGGCACACCCACAGCTGGGGAACCATTAGGAAGATGTACCAGCACCTAAAAGGAATATAGGCAAAACAATACACACTAACATGTCACCAGTATTGGGTAAAGGTATTTTTATGATTACTTTTCAGTTACTTGTTGAGTTCACAAGTTTTGGGAAGTCCCTAATTAAGACAAAATGATCAGGAAAATGGAGTTCATATCTTAACAGTGACCTATAAAACAAATAGGAAGAGTTTTGACACCATATGTCACTCTCTTTTGCTGGACAGGCTGGAAAATTGGCTGAGTGTTTCTGGAACAGTATTCAGTTGGTTTCAGACTTATTTAATGAATCGTGCCCATTTTGTAAGCTTATGTAATTACAGATCTGACACGGTGCCTGTTCGACAGGGAGTTCCGCAGGGTTCAGTGTTGGGTCCAATTTTACTTAACATTTACATGCTTCCACTTGGGCAGATCATCAGGAAGCATGGTCTTGCGTATCACTGCTATGCGGATGATACTCAGATTTACATCTCCACTAGTCCTGATGTTCATTGCTCATTAACAGCTTTGCATAGTTGTCTAGCAGAGATCAGTTTATGGATGCAGAATAACTTCCTGAAGCTGAACGGCTCCAAAACTGAGTTGATGCAGATTGGTACAGTAGCGGCTACTCATAAAGCCAAGGAGATTAGTTTGATTGTTAACTCCAGCATGGTAATTCCCACTTCACAGGTGCGAAACCTTGGTGTCAGTTTTGATCCACAGCTAACATTTGAAGCACATATAAAACAAATCTCTAAAACTGCTTTTTACCATCTGAGAAACATTGATCGACTCAGACCTTTCCTCTCTTTTACTGACCCAGAAAGGCTCATACATGCTTTTATTACAACTAGGCTAGATTATTGAAATGCCTAAAACACTGAGCAGGCATCAATATATTCGAAACTATGCCGCCCGTGTGCTCACTCGTACTTCTCCTCGTGAACATATTACACCAATGCTTTCACAGCTGCACTGACTTACCATAAATGCGAGAATAGATTTTAAAGTTCTTATTTTAACATACAAGGCACTACATGTGGCTGCACCTGGGTATCTTTGTGATCTCATTAGCCCTAATACTCCACCACGTTCTCTAATTCTCTTTTGCTCCATCAACCTTCATGTAAGCTCAAGACCATGGGGGAAAGAACCTTCTCTTACAAAGCCCCCAAGCTCTGGAATGTGTCTCCTCTTACTATTAGAGATGCACCAACGCTGGTTAAAACACATTTATTTAAGGCTGTTTTTCTTAAAGTGTTTCATTGCCTTTGTTGTTTCTTTGTTGTTTCTGTTATCATACTGTAGCGCTTTGGGTTTAAGAAAAGCACATTAGAAATAAAATGTATTATTATTATTATTAAAGAAAATATTAATCATGGTCACCAGTAAGACTGAAAAGTAATCGTAAAAGTAATTTTAACCAACACTGCATTTCACACCCACACACACACACACAATGCAGTGTTCTCTACCAATCCTGTTACAAATAACATTGGGCTTACCAGTACATTCAAAGGTACACCAGGGATGAAGTGTGAGCGTGTGCGGGACAGGTCTACAGTGTAACGCTTGGAAACAACAGGAAGAGTAATCTCTGCTTCTTGTAACTCGCCACCTGGTGAAGTATAACACACAGTGCACACAGGTTTCACTACAGTCTTACACTGAAGATGTGCCCATCTGTATGCTTCTTTCCCATTTCAAAGTAAATGTTCAACGTCTCTTTGTTCTAACATAGAACAAGATCTGATGGCTTACTGACGATGTCGGTGACCGACACAGCCATGTAGAGCTGGGCTTTGGTCTGGTCTAGATCTGATAATAAGGTGTTATGATGGGATCGGAGTTGCTCTGCAAGCTTGGATATCTGAAGAACTGCTGTGCCTGTTCCAATTTGAATCTGAGAGGAAAAAACAGGCAAAATGTTTTAGTTCAATAATCAGTGACGCTTTGCCCAAAACAAATTGTTGTAACTATGTACAATTAATCATATAATAAAGTTTTTTTTAAATTTGCGATTCTCAGGTCCCTCTTGAATGTCCACTGCAAATGAGATCATGGACCACATCACACCCTTGTGGCAAACCTGGGATCACAGGGTCCAGCTGCCGGGACACCTTTCTGGATGTAGTGGCTGGGGGCGGGGTTAATGGTCTTGCTTAATTCTGGGGACAGTTGTTGCTATAGGGACGGTGTTACTTTGTCTTTCATTCATTTTACATCTCCAGAAAGTGCTTCCATTCAAATGGTTTCACACATCACTTCGCGTGAGGTAAAAGTACTTTTCTGCGTAACTCTGAGTTCACAAGTTTTGGGAAGTCCCTACTTAAGACCAAATTGATCAGGGAAAGGGAGTTCATATCTGAACAAAAGAGGTTGCCGCCCACAATCAATAAAGCTAACAACCCAGAGTGATAGAGAAGAAGAGTGGTGTTCCAAAAATCAACGAGTGTCGCCATTCTGTTTTCTCTATCACTCTGGGTTGTTAGCTTTGATTGTTTGTGGGCGGCAACGTCCCCTGAAGATATGAACTCTCCAATGACCTTCCCCAGCTACTAAGGTAATTAGTTAATTAAGGAAAATTAACAAATGAAAATATGAGAGCAATAGGAAACAAACATTTGTGTAAACCAGACTGAGCGTTTCCATGGGACAGTAAGGGAAGATGTTTTTAAATGAAAAATAATTATTTAGCAGATGGCTTTGTAACTCTCCTAAAACAGATTGTTTACTGTGAGCGATGCTGACAATGGGAACTATATATCAGTAACTGAATTGTTGGCTAGATGTGTGTGTGTAATCCAGGCCTCGTTCAGGAAAAGAATTAAAGTTACCTATTTGAACCCATTGATTCAGATTGAACTGAATGCATGTATTGAGAACCAAAAAGCTTTCCAAATAGATAAAGCAGCAGTTGTAACGGAATTTACTGAAAAGAAGACAAAAAGAAGCACACAATTAAAATTGAAGGTAGTTGTGATCTTTCCTAGTCCTTGTGCTGGTATAATGATAATCAACAGAGTATCAGTGCACACACACCAATAGACAAAAGGCCAATTAATAACCTACTACTTTCTACTACTCAATAGATGAACTGGCTCACATGTATATAATATATTACCTTGTAACTCTGCGGCTAACTCTTACATCACTGTGTATATACGCTACTATGCTGGTTACACACACACATTGAAGATTAAAAAAAATAATATTACAGTGCAAATCTGCCATGATAATAGCAATGCGAAAAGGTATAAACATGTCTGGCTCTTAAAGGGAATGGGCGATGACACTCTGATTGGCTTTTTGCATGTTATGCCCAAAACACACCCATGAATAATGAAGAAACGTTGTACAACCCTTTTGAACCATGTGCCCTGTGCATGGACCCACCCTATAATCTCTTCAAATTTGATAAAAATCCCCAAACACAACATAGCTTTGGAGCAAGTTCTAACAAAATCAGCACTACTAAATATTAGATCACTTACAAACAAATCTTTCTTAATTAATGATCTCATTGTCAACCATAAACTTGATTTCATGTTCTTAACAGAAACCTGGCTAGATGAAAAGAGCAATCCAACACTCATCGAGGCAAGTCCAAAAAACCATAAATTTATTCAGTCATTGAGAAAAGGTAGATGGGGGAGGAATAGCTGTGATTTACCATGAACATTTTTGCTGTAAAAAGGTTGACCTGGGGGAGTTCTCAACATTTGAATATGTGGCCTTCACTCTTAAAGCAGAAATACCAGTGTTGATGTTAACAACACTCTAGAAACAAATGGTCCTTCAGCAGTTCTTCAGGGGTTCTTTGCGGTGGTTATGGTGCTATATAGCACCACTACCATATTAAGAACCTGTTAAGCCCAGTTTTGTTCTTCAGCGGTTCTCTGGGATGCTTAAGGTGCTATGTGGCACCTCTTATGGTTCTACATAGCACAATTTTTAAAGATAGGTGCTATATAGTACTTAAAGTGGTTCCCCTATGATTACAAGCCAATGAACCATTTTTAGTGCTATTTCGCACTATTTGTTTTTAGAGTGAATGTATCGATCACCAAAACAACTTCCAGCCTTCATACCAGAATTCTCTGAAATACTGTCACTGACCGTCATCAAACATGATGAAATTCTTATAAACGGTGACCTAAACATTCACGTAAATAATAAGGCTGACAAGAATGCTAGGAAATTTATGAACATTCTGCATATTTTTGACCTGATTCAAAGGGTCTCAAAACAAACACATAAACACGAAAATACATTCGATTTAGTGAAAACAAAAGGATTACATATACAAAATCATTCTGTGACAAATGTCTCCCTCTCAGACCACAACTATGTATTTTATGATGCACACCTATCTGAATCCTAGCCTCGTCCTACCAGACTCTCGTACGTACATTTAATTTGTACAGAGAGTCTGGCCACTCTCCATTGACAAGCGTTATCTTCCTTGAAGGCGGGTACTTTGTTGAAATTTAAAACTTTGGGATCTGCCATAACCAATCTCTAAGTTTGGTTGTGACGTACTACAACTCAAACTAGCGCAGGACATCAACGTCATCGTTCTCAGCTCTCCCTCTGTTCGCTGATTGGACCGGTAAAAATAGTTTGGAGAAAACCCAAGAACATGCCGCAAACCCAGACGTAGTACTGAAGGAAAATTACGTAGGAGGGCGGAGCCAGGCTATCTGAAACCAGGAATAAAGTACAAAATGTAGTCTGAAAACGATACGTAAATGAAGCTGTAGAGCAACATATTTCAAAAAAATTAAGTCCACTTGATTTTAGTACAATCAACAAAGTCCACAGATGGTAAATAAACTAAATCGCAATCTGACAAATGCTCTAGACAAAGTAGCCCCAATTCAGGAAAAAAAGAGGCTAGGAGAGAAAGCATCTCCATGGATGAATAGCTCTGTCCGAGAACTGAAAAGAGCAAATAGGGCAGCGGAAAGAAAATGGAGAAGAACTGGACTTGAGGTCCATCTTAGTATCTACAAAAAATCCTTAACGACAATCAATAACACTGTACGTGCTACAAGAAAGAACCACTTTTCCAGGATCATTATAGAAAGTGGAAATAACCCTAGAATACTAATTTCAGTCAATGCAAGCCTCTGAAACTAAATGCAAGGAGTTTGCAGCCTTTTTTAATAACAAAATCACAACCGTCAGAGCCAGCATTACTACAACAAATATAAACCTCCCAAGCAAACCTTGTAAAACGCATATGAAGACATTTAACAGCATTGCTACTGAAGATCTGCAAAAGACTGTTGGCGAGAGAAATTCTACCACTTGCGCTATCAACCCTATCTCGACCGCTATTCTGAAAAAAGTTTTTAATCTAATGCCCTGTTCTAAATATTATAAATATATCTCTCGAATCTGGGGTCTTCCCAAATGCATACAAAACTGCTGTTATAAAGCCACTTCTTAAGAAACCACAACTAAACTCAACTAAATTAAGCAACTATAGACCAATATCAAACGTCACTTTTCTAAGTAAGGTGCTTGAGAAAGCAGTCTTTCACCAACTGAACACATTTCTAAATGACAACAACATTCTAGAAAGGATTCAGTCAGGTTTAAGAGCAAATCAGAGTGCAGAAACAGCCCTTACCAAAGTAGTAAATAAGACTTAGCATGGATGCAAACAAAGTCTCGGTCCTAGACCTGAATGCAGCATTCGACACCATTGATCATGATATTCTTCTAGACCATCTTGAAAACTGGGTTGGTCTCTCAGAAAATGTCCTCAGATACTTTCAAACCTACATTATAGGCAGAAAATTCTTTGTCAGTCTTGGTGACCATGTATCCGAGGAACATGATATACTATGCGGTGTTGCACAAGGAAACTGTCTGGCTCCACTACCTTTTTTCACTATACATGCTTCCACTAGGTGATGTCATCAGAGAACACCAGTGTTGGGTAAAGCTATTTTTCAGTTACATTCCAGTTACATGTTGAGTTCACAAGTTTTGCGAAGTCCCAAAGTAAGACAAAATGATCAAGTAAACGGAGTTCATATCTTAAAAGTAACCTATAAAACAGATAGAAAGAGTAAAGAAAATATCAATGATGGTGACCAGTAAGATATTAACTCCATTTACCTGATAATTTTTTTCTTAATTAGGGACTTTCCAAAACTTGTGAACTCAGCAAAGTAACTGGAATGTAACTGTACAAGCTACTTTACCCAACACTGGAGAACACAATCTAAATTTCCACAGCTATGCTGATGACACACAGCTATACATTTCCGTAGAGCCAGATGACATAGATGCAATAAGTTCACTGTCTAGGTGCCTAATTGCCATAAATAACTGGATGAGTGTTAATTTCCTAAATTTAAACGAGGATAAAACAGAAATCCTCTTAGTTGTCCCCAAATTAGCAAGAACCTTGGTAACCTGACTTCCCTGATCAAACCTGAAGTAGGGAGCCTAGGTGTTATCATAGACTCTGACCTAAGTTTTACCTCCCATCTAAACAAGGTGACTAAAACATCTTACTTTCAACTCAGAAATATTGCTAAAGTTAGACCATTCATAACCCAGAAAGATGCAGAGAAACTACTTCATGCATTTATTACAACTAGATTGGACTACTGCAATGCCCTCCTTACAGGTCTCTCCAAAAAAAGTCTTTAGAGAAGATTTATTTAATCCAGAACTCAGCAGCCAGACTCTTAACAAGAACCAAGAGGCGAGAACATATTACTCTAGTTCTGAAATCATTACAATGGCTCGCAGTTTCCCACAGGATTGATTTTAAGGTCCTCCTGCTTGATAATAAAACTCTAAATGGCTCAGGACCAGCCTATTTTACAGACTCTCTAAAATCCTATGTTCCCCTAGGGCACTCAGATCTTCCACAGCTAACCTGCTAATGGTACAAAATTCAACTCACAGAAAAATTGGAGATGCTGCCTTTTTAAAGGATGCTCCAAACTGTGGAACACAACACCAAAAAATATCAAAGAAGCACCATCTATTGATATATTGAAAAAGCTGTTAAAACATCTTTTCACTATAGCATTTAACTAAGCCAGCAATCAAATGCTTTTAATACCTTCCTTCTTTTAATATGTTTCTTTACATTTCATATTTCAATTTCATTGCCTTTAAAGGTGCTTTATGCTTTTTATGTTTACATTTTTTTTTCTATTTTTATACATTTCACTGTCTTTTATTGAGGTAAAAAGTTTTATTGATGTAAAGCACTTTGAGCTGCATTCCTTGTATGAAAGATGCTATTTAAATAAAGGTTTATTATTATTATTATTATTATTATTGCGCTTCAAGCCATGTGCTTAGATCATTAAAATAAGGCCCATTGAATTAATGTTGCTTGGATCGGGGCCTCGCTTCAATTTCTGCTAGGAGGGAAAATTTGGTTTAGTTACCAGACTGCTCTAACAACTATGCTGACTGGCTCTATGTAGAGATAGGTTGACTGGAACTATACTGTTCTCTGTTAGAGCTCCCAGAGGTTAAAGCATTTTTCTTCTTCTTCTAGTCCGTAGAAATATCAAACCCGGTAGACTCTCCTCAGTTGCGACACCTCTGTTCAGGAGAAGATTGCAACTAGTGTCAGAGGCACCACACACATGTATAAAAAGTTAAGATGCTCCCTGACGTCACTTTGGCATGCGCCAGGTCGGGAACAGCCAGTATACCGCAGGCTTTAGGCTTTGGAAGTCATCTTAGTGAGGTACAGATATTATGATTGAAATATGCCACCTCTTACCGATCCAGTCAGCTCCAATCCTCTGATGAAGACCGTATCCTCCTTCTTACTGTCTATCCCCTCTTTTTGCAGTTTAACTCCAAAGCGACAGTGAAAGGCTCCTTGTATACTCTCACCATAGGAGTACCTGAAAACAAATGTAGTCAGACTTGCTGATAGCACTTGGATTATGGGCTCATTAAGAATTAAATACTGTGTGAGAGTTTTCAGTAGCGGTCTCAGCTCCTCCCCCAAAATAACAAAATACCCAGAACTTCAGGTAAATTTAGAATACAATCACTCCTGTAACATTATCAAAAACATGCAGGTTAGGTTCTCCAGTCAGTGCCCCTGACGAAAGCACTGGCTTAGATCTGGAGTTGGTCCCCGGGTGCTGTAAATGGCTGCCCACTGCTCCATTGAGGGATGGGTTAAATGCAGAAAAAATGAATTTCGCTACATGTATGTGTTTGTGACAATAAAGTACATTTACTATTATTTTTCATACTTTTTTCATGCAAGATGGTGTAGTGTAAAACCTCTTGATACTGCAGTTAAAGCTTACATGGCAAAGATGTTGAAGGTAATGTTCTGAGTGGTTAATAGGATGTATCCTTGCTCGGGTTCGATTTTCACCTCGAAGCTTGGCATCACTAAAACAAAATATGTGCACAACAATAAAACATTTCTGTCATTTCTTAATAAGATAGTAATAAATAATTGCATGCATATTATGTAAGCGAATGTTTTACAAAATATTTACTTTGAATTTTAAATGCTAAATGTAAAGGGAGTTGGGTAAAATTTGATCAAATGATAAAATATTCACCAAATTTCTTGACATGAAATTGCTGAGTAACAGCATTCTTTTCATCTCCTGGATAATGTGCCACTATCTTCCAAACACCCATTCTAAAACATGTAAAACAAGTCACTTTAGTTTGATTAAAATATATTTTTATGTACAAGTTGATACACTTTTGGTACTCATATACAATGTAAAAAAATCAATAAATTACAAGATGCTAACTATGTATAATTGTATAATTGTCAGATAAATTTAAATATTTGAGCATACTCTGAGACATCCGGGATGTTGAAATCATCTGTGAATATTCCATCTTTCCCTTTTTTCTGTCTGTTCAATATACGGTTACCTGCAGCATTCTGTATATACAAACAAGTTGCTCAATTTAAATATCACAAACATAAAAATAAAAAAATTCAATGACATTTTTATACACTTTTCTGGAAGGGGGATAGTAGAGAGTACATAGAAACCATAAAGACACAGAAAGATCAGCAACAATAGACATTATATATACATTTTTGGGGCTAGAGAGTTATCTCTACACAGCAAATTCTCCAGTGTTAAATTAACATTCTGTGGGTAAATAATAGACCAATATAAACACTGAATAAGTGTTACATATTCATTTTGAAAGTTTTAGAATTGCTTTCAATCTAAACACTATTATACCTGAGTTCCAAGAATGCCGTAAAATTCATGTGAATTTTATTAATCTATATATTAGTAATAGAAACATGGTTGTTGCCTTCTGGTCCTATGAACCAGCATAGAGCCAAAATAATACGTTATTTAAAAGAAAGAAATGATACAACACAATTCTAAAAGTATGTACTAAATAAGGCCTAATAAATCTAGGAGCTGAAGCTCAGACATGTTAAATCAAATTCACTTCTTACATCCAACCACAGAAGCCATAATCACTTTCTACATCCAACCACAGAAAACATAATCACTTTCTACATCCAACC
>JACXGM010027513.1:0-14451 GCA_016801145.1 Umbra pygmaea | reverse complement strand
TCACCCTGCAGCTCCTCCCCCTACATCACCCTGCAGCTCCTCCCCCTACATCACCCTGCAGCTCCTCCCATTACATCACCCTGCAGCTCCTCCCCCACATCACCCTGCAGCTCCTCCCCCTACATCACCCTCTACCCACACAGATCACCCTATACCCACCTCACATCAACCCCTAGCCCCCGACTTACATCACCCTGTATTTCCTCCCCTACATCATCCTTTATCTCTCCCACATCACCATTTACCTTTCCCCACCACATTGCCCTTTACCTCCCCCTATATCAACCTAAATCCCCACACATTACCCTTTCTCTCCCCCTAAATCACCCTTGATCTCTTTAACCATCACACTGAACTCTCCCCATTACATCACACTAAATGTCCCCCCTGGGTGTACTGGGTGGGTGAGGCTGGTATAGCGCTGGTAGGGTTGGAGGAATATGGCTGTGGGGAAAAGCCACCATCTGAAAATCCTCCTGCCATGCAAGTATTTTCCTCTCCATGCAACCTAATCTCAGGTGCGTGTTGTCACCATGCCAACTAACAACAATCCCCATTTTGTTGTGTACTAATCGAATGACCACGCCAAGCAGTTTAATGGCCTTTCTACCCATTCTATTTCTATGGTATAACCTTGTACTGGGCGGATGTTTTTTGGAACAATATTAAGTTGATGCTGCTTTAGTGTCCTGTCAGTGTAATTATTGCGGTATCTGTGGTTAGTATGTGATCAATTAAAAGTGTTAAGTGTATTTTATACAAACGATAGAATAAAGCAAATGTATACTGTTATGTATTATGTTGGTGTATTTTTTTCTGTTTAGTTGGTGATATTAGAGAGGTCTTAAAAATAGATTGATTGCCCCCCCAAAAATGATGGCCATGTTCCTTTATTGGAGTATAGATTTTTTTGGGGCGGGTAATCATATTCTGCATGATCATGTTGAGAGTGTTATACTAATCGAATGACCACGCCAAGCAGTTCAATGGCATATCTATCCATTCTATTTCTATGGCTTATACATTTAGTTCTGATTGGTGTTAAAGTTCATCATGCAATGAACCGGCTAGCACGTCATTCAACATTACTTTAGAAATGCAAGGTTATGATTCTGAGGCGTGAACTCAAACCAGCTGTTTAACTGCTATTCACCACAGCTCACTAGAACTTTCCCAGACTGTCTGCAATTGAAGCCTCTCAAGTCTTATTCCATCTAGATTGAAGACAGATGAAAACCATTTCTTCCAGCACAACTTAGAAGAAACACAGAACTGCTCAACACTGGATAGCACAAACGACTCAAAAGTAAAGGAAATGGAATAAAGGTCATTGTCATCTGAAAATAACAGAGAGATAGAGACTTGACAGTGAATAAGCATGAATGACTGATATTGAGCACAATATTAAGAGAAACAGTATAGGATCACAGTGCAGGATTTGGGCACTGAAAAAAGCTTTGTGAATTCCATTAACAATTTACAAACTAGTGAATTTTTTCCCTGTACAACAGAACTAATCAAAAACCAGAAGACGAAGAAAGCGTGTTAATGAACCGCCTCATCAGACAACCAGAGAAACTCGCAGGATCTCTCCCATTAAGCAGACTCGTGGGACTGCTTGACACGTGCATGCAAAAACACACACGCGCACATGCACACGCACAGGCGCGCTGGTTGCCAGTTCTTTCAGTTAACACACACACGATGGATGAGTCCCTATGGGCTAAAGCCGCTCCATCTCCTGGAGCCCATATCTCCAGGAACTCAGTGATTCTCCATAAGCTGCAGACAGAGAGACAGTTAAGCTAGCTCAACACCACCCACACAGACATAGGCACACGCGCAAACATGCATGTGCCTGCACGCGTAAAAAAAAATGCACGTGCACATGCAGAATGATACACAAGCAAACACACACAAAAACTCTTCTAGAGCAAGTGCAGTGGGCCAAACACCTACAACTCTCATCAGCCTTACTGCCGCATGTCCAGTTGTCATTGTCTCCTTTTAAACACAAGTGCTCTTCTATTCCCTTCTTTGAACTCCCCCACTAGGAAAGAAGAATCACACTCCATCTTACGAAAGGTGCATGTGGATGAGAGAAGGGAACGAGAAGAACATCCAGTCTTCCCCAGAGCGCACCCCCGGCTGACTTTGAAGTGGGGTTTCTCCATCCCCCTGACAGCCCGTCTCCCTCTCCTCTTGGCTGTTTTAGCGGTCAGGAGCACTCCCTGGACAACTCAGGAAAGAAAGTATGAAGAGGGTAGAAAGGAAATGGAGACACTTTGAGGTGCCTCAATGGACAGGAGAGAAATGGCGGGAAACTGCCAAAAAAGTCTCTATCCAACCTCCCATTAAAACTATGTATTA
This sequence comes from Umbra pygmaea, assembly GCA_016801145.1. Taxonomy (NCBI): domain Eukaryota; kingdom Metazoa; phylum Chordata; class Actinopteri; order Esociformes; family Umbridae; genus Umbra; species Umbra pygmaea. The sequence continues at coordinate 12,081 of JACXGM010027513.1, read as the reverse complement.
AAAGAAGAACCTACTTGTGCTTATCTGGAGCATGACGAGCTTACAGTAGAGTGAATGGATGGAGGAGGAAAGACAAATAGTCATGACTTTCAATGCCAGTGCTCTGTTAAGTCATGACTAAAAGTCAGTAGAGATGCACCGATCCGATACTGGCCAAAAATACTGGATCGTGTATCGACAAATGGAGTCTATGTAATGATCCAATACCATGTCCTAATAAGGTGAAGTAAACACGAGCTGTAGAAATGGGTCGTTTAAAACAAAAGTTAACCATTATTGTAGATGTGTCCTTGCTGCATAAACAATAAATAGTGGACTAATTATGTTTCCAGGAAAGTCTTTCTACTGCACGTACAAAATGAAATGCTATAATCTGTTTTAACGGGTGGCACAAAAAAAATAGGTCAGTTGAATATGCATATGCAAAATGTGTTTTGTTACAAAAATTTGGTGTTTGATGGGAATATGATGCAATGTTATTATCTGTAATCTGAGAATGAAAAAGTAACAAGGGTGGAATGCTAAGCGCTGTTTGGATGATTGTGCTGTCAGTAAATACAAGACCGGGGGTGTTCGTTGAGTCTGCGTTTATGATTGGATTCTAATAAGTGGAGCTCTCGTTTTACCAAAGGAGCATATTCAGGCGCACGCACAAACCAATGTAATGGCTGTTCAACATCTCAAGGACAAATTTAATTGAATTAAAATACGTTGTTTAATCAACTATTTTACTTTGCTAAAATATGGTGTCCTATTAAATGTATTGTTGTATGGTATTCAGTTCCATTCTACTTGTACTGTTGATTTGATGGGAGTTAATTAAGACAATGTTCAGATTATTTCATTAGTAATCTCAGACATGGTTTCCAAACAGATTATTCTAAAATGGATTTACAAAAATAAAATTAAATCTGATTTAACCAATATTGTGGCAGAGTTTAAATGTTAGAAAGGTTTTGCAAATGTAAAAAGCTGTTGGACAAACAATCTAATTGTAGCTGACTACTAGGATGTCCAATATTAAACTGATTATTTTGGCAATCATCTGAAACTCATTAATCTCAAACTTTTTTCCACAAAAAAATTGTAATTGTGTTAATAATATATTCATTGTATTAATACTGAATGTATTGAAGCAATACAGGAGCTAGTGCATTTTCTTTTAAAATCTAAGTGGCTGGTATTTGGGCATCCACCAGCCTAGCTGATGCAATGTTTCTGAAACGACCCTCCCGAACTGTAAAGAAAAGTTAAGAAATACCATCTGGACTTTCTGAAATATATCACTGCAATTAGCTTCACGACAGACATTCGGAATTCAGACATGTCCTATATTTCTTATTAAGTCTGACAGCGCCGTGGGTGAATGCTAGTTTTATACTACATAGCATTAAAACCCTTCAAGGTCTAAGGGGTCTTAGGTCTGCTTGGCACACAGTTGACATTTTGGCCTCTAGAAAGGTCATACTTTGACCTACAGTGAAGTGCCTTATGGTTCTGGACTCAGCAGACCCATGGCTACAACATGGATGAATGAAATCCAACATCCTGGGTCATTGAATTTTATGTTTTATGAAATATTTATCCAAAAAAACTGAAGAACGTATGTACTTGTTGTTGTTTTTAAGTATAAAAGCATGTAAACTATAATGAATAAGGCTTTTTATTGCTTATTGTCAAGCCCCCAGTGCTCCTGGACCATACAAACAAGTCAACATCAAAATGCTGCATTCATTTCTTACTATATTTCTATACGATTTTGAAATCCCATTCATTTTTCACTTTTTAAAAGTTTTGGTGTTGTGTAGGATGATGTCATAAATCATTGCAGAGTTAATTTATTACTTTACTTCCTGTCTGTAATGTGTTTAGTATAAAAGGCGACTGTCTAAAAAACATGACCGACTTTGAGGCACCATAGCTCCGGGTGTGTTTAACCCACAGGGATGAGCAACCTAACTAATTCATTTTGTCAGATCTTTCGTCTAATCTTCCTCTTTCCAAGCTTTATTTGTTAGCATGTTAGATAAAGAGCTTTTGATGCTAAAGAGTGTCGGGACATTGTTGAAGTGCTTTAAAATGCTAGAATCAGAACCTGATATCATTTTATTATTACTATAATGTCAGCATACTGTTCAGTGATGACTGGACATGTCATCAGCACTGTATAGTCATGACCAGGGTGGGAAATATGCACCCGCTAAATGTGGGTCGTTTTTCACATTGGCAGATAACTTTTCCTAATCGACCAACCACTCTGGCGGGTAAATTGTCAATCCTATATTTTTATTTGTTATTGGGCTGCTTTAAGCATGAACTTTTTCAGATTGGAGATAAATGGGGTTGACAAAATTGCAGACGCCTACTCAGTATTGAAGACGCACTTCTGTTGAGGTGTATATTTTTCGCAAAGCTAGTCTGTGAGAACTCCAGACTTGGGCTGTGTGGTAGCCTAGACATATACTGCAGTTCAGACTAAAACAATCTTGTTCATTTACCAGTATTAACCCACAGTAGTCTATATGAAGTTAATGTAGAAAATATCACAGAGAAAATGTGTATGTTACAGATGAGGAATTTGATGCAAATATGATACGATTATAATGTCATTTTCGTGATTGAAAAAGTAAACTTAATTTGGAATGCTAAGTGCTCATTGGATAATTCTGCTGTCAGTCTATTGCGGTTAGGGATGTTCGTTGAGTCTGAATTTATGATTGGATTCTGATAAGAGGTGCTCTCATTTTACATGGAGTTTAAACGTGCATGCACACACATGTAACAAGAGGTTGTTCAACTTCTTTAGTGCAATATTATTTAATAAAAAACTGATTCTAATTCAAGTATCTTACGTCTCCACTATATGCTTTCTCATATTTAATGTTATATTATGTTTGGTTTAGTCGCTGAAGAAACATCTACTTGCAGTTTGGATGGGAGCTAATTAAAACAAAGTATGGATCCTTATTGGTAATCCCAGACATGTTTTCCAAATAGATTATTAAAAAAATGAATTCACAAATGTAAAATTAAATATAGTGGCATAAGTTAGGTGTTACACAAAAGCAAAGATTTACACATCTGAAATGTGAAACTGCCAACAGTTGGACAAACAATCTAAAAGTAGCTGACTAAAAGTAGTAGTAGAACATCGAACACTACACGGATAAGCACAATGTCAATCATCTGAAAAAAGTCTTACATACTGGACTTCACAAAATGTCCCTCTTGTAATATGCCTATATTAATAAGACATTAATAAAGAATTTAATGCATTGAAGCAATATAGAAGAAGCTAGTGTGTTTTATATTATATATTTTAATTAGGGGGAAAGTGGATGGTAAATAATCAAAGTGGCTGGTCAAATTTGAGCATCCACCAGCAACAGTTTTTCCCACCCCTGGTCAAGACTATAGATGTCAGCACTCTGTATAGTCATGACTATATATGTCAGCGCTCTGTATACACTGCGTTCCAAATAATTATGCAAATTGAAAATAAGTGTCAGAAACATTAAATATTTTTTTTTCCAATCAAACTCATGGATGGTATTGTGTCTCCGGGCTCTTTGAAACACTGAAATCAATCTCAGACTCCTGTGATAATTAGTTTGCCAGGTGAGCCTAATTAAAGGAAAACTTCTAAGGATGTTCCACATTATAAAGCAGGCCACAGGTTTCAAGCAATATGGGGGAAAAAAGGATCTCTCTGCTGCGGAAAAGCGTCAAACAGTGCAATGCCTTTGATAATGTATGAAAACATTAGATATTTCACAGAAATCCAAGTGTAATCATCGTACTGTGAAGAGATCTGTGGCTGATTCAGAGCACAGACATGTTTTTTCAAATAAAGGCATAACGAGGAAGGTTACTGCCAGACAAATTCATCGGATTTGGAGAGCAGCTGCTAAATACCATTACAAAGCAGCAAACAGATATTTGAAGCTGACGATGCTTCTAGAATCCCACAAACCACAAGGTGTAGGATCCTCCAGAGGATTGCAGTTGTGCATAAACCTACTAGTTGGCCACCCCGAACCAATGCTCACAAGCAGAAATGGTTGCAGTGGGCCCAGAAGAACATGAAGACTCATTTTTACACAGTCTTGTTTACTGATGAGTACCGTGCAACCCTGGATGTTCCAGATGGATGGAGTAGTGGATGGTTGGTGGATGGCCACCATGTCCCAATAAAACTGCGATGTCAGCAAGGAGGTGGCAGAGTCATGTTTTGGGCCAAAATCATGGGGAGAGAGCTGGTAGACCCCTTTAGGTTCCCTAAAGGTGTGAATATGACCTTGGCAAATTATAGAGTTCCTAACTGACCACTTTCTTCCATAGTACTAAAACAAAAACCGTGCCATCAATAGCAAAATCATCTTCATGCAGCAAAGAATACCTCTGTGGCCCCCATCCTCCCCTGACCTAAACCCTATTGAGAACCTTTGGAGCATCCTCAAACGAAAAATCTACAAGGGTGGGAGGCAGTTCACATCAAAACAGCAGATTTGGGAGGCTATTCTGACATCCTGCAAAGAAATCAAAGCAGAAACTCTCCATGAACTCACAAGTTCAATGGATGCAAGAATTGTGAAGGTGATATCAAAGAAGGGGTCCTATGTTAACATGTAACATGCCCTGTTAAGATGTGTTTGATTGAAATAGCTTTTGATTTCACCAAATGTGACCTCTTAATGCTGCAAATTCAACTAATTACCATTGAGGTTTTTACAACCTATAAAATGTTTTAAAACTCTGTTGTGTATAATAATTTGGAACAGTGCATTTTGAGTTATTTATTTTTGAAAAAAATTATGTTTTCATTGGGTGGTTTGTTCAATGAAATTCAACTAGTACCCTAATGGTTGGTGACTTGAAAATTATTCTGAATGTCATTTGCATCGAATATTTAGGAAAATCAGTGTAAAATATAATTTGCATATTCAGTCAGCGCATTTAGCAGAGAAGCAGACAAGCAATAATCAACTGTATAGACACCTTCAACCACCTGGGAACTCGCCCCTAATGGTCCCACATGATTTAGACTCCATAGTTCACATTCCTTAGTGCACTACTTTTATAATGATTCATATTGCTATTCAAATGTAGTGCACTACCTAGGGAAAAAGGTGCCAATTGGGCTAAGGAATTGTTCCTGTAATTTAACATGTATTTTCAAACCTGCACATTTATCATTTGAGTTAGTGAAAATTGATTGTTTTATATGTATATTCCCAAAGTTCCTGTGCCATCGCAGGGACATCTTAACTCGTTGTTCAGTGGGCATCCTAAAATCCACAAATATCTGTGTCGCACAAAATAGCTCTAATCAAAGCAAAGAGTCTTCTGCTTTCCTAAATCTTCTTCCATTCTAGTATCATCTCTGCCGAACATTAAAAGCAGGTTGAACAGTACGAGGATGTGACAGTCTAGCATCAACAGTCACATTCATCTGTGGATGACCAATATGTATTCCACCAGTGTGTGTGTGTGTGTGTGTGTGTGTGTGTGTGTGTGTGTGTGTGTGTGTGTGTGTGTGTGAGAGAGAGAGTGAGAGAGAGAGAGAGAAGGTGAAGGGCTTCTACGAATTTTAAACATGTTGAATCTTATCTTCACTTGTTACAAGTTACAATCACATTGAGTCCAGATCTAACCCCTATTCCCTACAAAACCTAGTGCACTACAGAGCCCAGATCAAAGCAGTCTAATAACTAGGGCGCCATTTGGAAGGCCTGTCTTATCACGACACTCTGTCATTCCAACAGGGCTACAGAGGGAGATAGGTGTACAGAACATGGCCTGATAACTAGGACACATTGAGAGGGCCTGGAGATAGGAGTGGGCTACAGATGCAAGACAAAGGCCTCTATAGGTTAACAGATAACAGAGGTAGGAACATTTCGCCTGGGGCCAACAGCTTCAATAGCAACATACAGGTGCCCCTTTGCTGCTCTGGAAAATGGGGAACTATGGCAAATATGTGCACTAAGATAGCCAAGAGGCAACAATGCCTGCTCACACATGCACTGTTCTCTATACTAGTGCATGGCAGGCATGGCATTGAGTACCTTGAGGATCATGCACAGCTTCTACCCCCAGGCCATAACACTCCAATGCTGCCAGCATGTGCATTCCCTTTTTCCGCTACGCTTAAAGTATTCACTATATATAAATAAAAATGAACACACACACACAGTACTCTGCCCACCCACACATTGAGAGGCATACACAGAATGAATACACACACAGTTCGGTGGATTACTTGAAAATGTAACACGTTACCAATTACAGTTACATGAAAAACATAAATCAGTAAATTCAATGACATTGTACTTCTAACAGTCATTTGAAAAAATTCTATATTAACATAATATGTTATTCCAAATTTGGGACAAGTTTGAAAGGCTAACGCTCCTATAATTCACAAATTCAATGTGTGTGAGTCAGCGTTCAATGCATTGAAGTCAACCACCGGTTACTGTACGTCTTCATGAGCTCTTCTGCAGTGGACAGCAATCATTTTCCTGCAATAATATTTTTAGATCCTGCACAAAAATTAACCCTTACTTTTCAAAAAGTACAAACAGTGGAAGCTCCAAAGCAGCAATGTGAAATATTTCAGACAAACCTCTGACAGACCTAGGTCCTAGCCAGGTAGTCTTTTTAAAATCAAAACAAGCTATCCACTGTGATGAACTATCAGCAAGACAAACAAATCTCAAAGCATGTGAAAAGCCTCTTCATGTGGGCTAAATTACAGTAGAGTACCACTGATGTTTGATAATGTATTTTGTGATATTACATAAGGTTATCCCAAATGTAAACTGCTATATTAAGCAATCCAGGCAGATTGTAGGTTTTTAATCATTTATATTTTTCCCCCTGAGTAGAGTAATCCCTTTTGCAAATACGGATGCAAATAAAATGAATGGAACCACTGTGTACCCTAATAATAAAAGCTAGAACCACAGCATAAGATTCCAATTTAAAACAAACAAATCTAGACAGCTTTGTCATTAATATGCATTTGTTGCTAGTTAGATAATATGAAATGTCAATTTTGCTATTGTACTATTGTCTGTATTTTGTATTATTTAAGTTGATATTTTCAACCCCTGGATCCAATATGCTAGCAGTTACTAGTCCGAAAACATACTTAAAAAAAATTGTGATTTTAGAATATCGAACACAGTGCCACCGGTAGCCATCTGAACGGAACGTGTTTGTAGTAAAGAGTTTGTTGTTTTTCCAGGTAGCAAAATATTTGGTCAAACTTTAGAGGCGTTCGTAACATGCTTTCCATTCCTCTCAAAACCCGCAGAACCCCGTTATGGGAGTTGTTTGGCTTCAGGATGTGGTGCCATGTGGTGGCTAATCGGAATTGAAGCGTCTCCTATTAAAAAAAAGGAGCAGGATAATTTGTATCAATCAGTGTTAATCCGACCTTAATGTGTGTATGAAAGACAACATGAACTGTCATCTCCTAGCGGAAAACCTTTTTGCCAGAGAACGACCTTAATCAAATCTACCCAGGCTCTGTGCCATAATGTGCTTATTGTGATTTGGTAATAACCCTTGATTAAATAAAATCATTTCCAACTAGACAAAACATAAGACATTGAGCATCTGTGTGCGTGTTCCGCAAGCACCAAGTGATAATGTCAGATTGCCAACCAGTCTAAATAGAGGCCTCGACTACGTGGACAGGGGGTCAGGTCACAATGTCTAGCAGAAACAATAATTAACTTAAAAAAAACTGTGAGGAGTGGGGGGGGTTAAAATATTTAAAAACAAATTACAGACATAATTACAAAAATCTACAAGGCAAGACATGCACAATTAAATCAGCAATGATGACATTTAATAAATGTATGACGGTGTCCTGGTAGGAAATAAATGAGTTTGGTTTTCAATAGTTTGGGAAATTAGGTGATAGAGACTTCTAGATTGTGTTGATTGAATGTAACGCCTCTATTATATCTACTAAAAGAAAGATTCTGGGATTACCAACATCTATCACCATTAGGAAATGACAGATCAAATGTTGTCTCTTACAACAATTACCTATTTGATGCCTGGATTAAAGCTTCCGTCCGCGATTTTTGTAATTGCAAAATAATTTTTAGCCCCCCATTTTAGTCCAGATGTGTACTATATTGTTTATAAACACACTGATCAGCCATAACATTATGACCACCAGCCTAATGTGTCGGTCCCCTTTTGTCGCCAACACATGCGATGCACTGTGTTCTGACACGTTTCTAGCTCAAATCTGTACGCTTGCCCATTTTTCCTGCTTCAACTTTGAGGAAATAAACTGCAGCTCTTGTGGGGTGTTCCTGTTCTGCAGTGGTCAGTACCTATCAAAGGTGGTCAAAAGAAAAAGCGGTCAACCGGCGACAGGGTCAAGGGCGGCCAAGGCCCATTGATGCACGTGGGGAGTGAACTGTAGCTCAAATTGCTGAAAAAGTTCATGCTGGTTCTGATAGGTGTCAGAACACAGTGCATCGCAGTTTGTTGCATATTGGGCTGCTGTTTCGGTGGCAAAAGGGGGACCTACACAATATGAGGCGAATGGTCATAATGTTCTGGCTGATCAGTGTATATAAACAATCTAAGTAGACTATTTTCTTACTGCAGTTAGCTTAAAACCCGATGGTGTTTCTTGCCACTATGGAAGCAATTTCCTTAAATTGCAAATCACCACCAAAGTAATGAATTGTTCGCTAAAGTGGAGAAAGTGCGGTTGCCAGAACTGTCAGTCAAACCAGAGCTGTACAGTGACGTCTAATGAGGTTGTAGGATGGGCCCAACAAAAGAAACAAACTACAGAGCAGGGACCCGTTTTAGCCCAACAGCACCTAGGTATATTCATTTTTTTAGAAGCCAAAGGCCTAAATAGGCCTAAATATCACCTAATATTGCAGAAGGCATCTTTAAATGTCAAACCTCTATTACCACTAATAAATTACAGATGTCTGGATTAGATGTAGTGCTTCCACTACAGTGAAGGGAATCTCCACTATGCTTGGGTTTCCGATACTATTCCAATTGTAGTGACTTAAGGTAAATAACAGCAGTTAACACCTGCTACACTTCAGAAGATCAATCAGATGACATTTCACATGATTTCACGCACGTGTTTAGAAATCACACAACCAATTGGAGAATGCAGGATGAATTCAACTTGCTAGTTAGCCAAACAAAGTGGTTGAATTAATAAAGTGACAGCGTTTTGCCTTGTTTGAGAAGTCAGAAAGAGATTCAGATGCTTCCACTGAAACTTTGATTTATTCTCCACATATTCTTTCCTGAATACTCTGTTTTGTTCAGTGCAACTTCACCTAGACAGACAGCAATGCACACTGTTCTTGCTCATGTCTTTTGCATATTGTCTCATCCAAGATGTGTTTGTATTGTAGCTAGCTAACGATGAACTGTACATGTATATGAGCTGCCTGTCTTGGCCCTTGGTTTGTGTCACTGAGGATTTAGCATTATTAACTTTCAGTGTGAATAGAAAATAAGGCATCAGTAAACATAAGTGTCCTTCACTAAGACAATATCACAAGTTCATGGACTTATTGTGCCTTTTCATGTGCAAATCGGCATATTAATGAATTTAGATCTCCTTGAGTTATAACGACTTGACTAGCAGTTAACTTATGAAACACAAAAGTAAATCTTGTGTAATTTGGTCAGAGGCTTCACTTTAACCCTTCCAATATTTCTCATTGGTTGTGTTCCATCTCCACATTTAAAAACTGCCATCGCCCAATCATTATTCAACCAAATAACCAGTGATGACAGAAGAAAACACGTATTGTTATTTCACTCATTTGAGTTACTGCTGCCAGAGTCTATACAATACAGGCTCTCCATATGGGCGATTGATTAGAAGGAGAATGCACTGCTGATTTGAATGACAATAACATACAGCCTTGGTTGGTGTTCAAACTGGCTACCTTCAGATTCAGACTCTGCAAGTAAAAGCATCAATCCTGGGGTGAGAAAAGGATGGTATGCACATCTGGTTGCCACACAACCAAAATCCCCTCTCACCTGAATATCACATTTATTCCATCATTTCATTCTAACGAAAGGAAACCAAATGCACAAAAAGTCTTCGACTGTCAGATAGAAGGTGACCTGTGACATGGAAGAATCCATGTAACCATGACAACTAATCTACTGTCTCCAGGAGACTATTCCCTTTAAATGATACCTCTTTTTATGGTTACGAGAAGCGCCTGAGCAATTAGTTATCATGCACTTATATTATCCATCGAGATTTAGGACGGGTGAGCAGACCCAAGATGTGCGCTTTCAAATAATCGTTTTTTTTCTTGGCTCAAACGGGCCGTCAGATTAATAAGAATATTCCTGATGAAGCAGATTATGAAGGTTAATGCAGTACTTTGTCTGGCATGATCCAGCTAGGGGTCACCCCCAGCATGAAGTGAAAGGGCACAGCAGGTACCCATCATCCCCACGAGGGGTCGGACACCTTGACCTATGACCGGAGAGCTCGAGCGGTACCCGGATTGTAATTTCTGTCGCATGTTCCCATTGACCTTTGCTTATGTAATGTCTGACAGTGGCGTGCATTAAGGCAAGTACCTTAACAACAAACAGATCTCACGTATGTCTTCCGCACAGACATGGTAAAGTGTGAGGGGTCAGTACAGAGCCCTGGGGGGCACCATGCTATTGAGCACCATCTGGCAGCCACAACAGAGTCCTAACTGAAGCCTATCTGTCTATGGAGAGTCTCTGGCTTTGTGACAGTAAGGAGAAGAAAACCGCTGTTAACAGTCAGACGTCCAAGCCACATGACATCCATACAGCACATATTGATCTTCATGAAGCTAACACACAAGACAGGCAGACCAGGTACGTTACAGCCAGGCAATGTAACAGTTTTTCTCAAAAACAGAACAATAACAGACTAGATTCGCTTTAAGGAGGTAGACATTTTGGGGCTCACTATTGGACACAAGGTCGGGGAGTGTTATGTTAAGACCAGGAAGTTGCCTGACAGCACAGGGTGGAGGGATTACTTACCAGCAAGGAGGAAGGTGATGAGACAGGTCTCTTTGGGCATGTAGAGTTTGAGTCGAGAGCCGCTGAACACATATTCTACCACTGCTTCCGACCGACCGGCTCTTTGGAGGAATGGCAGAAACTGCTTAGCTTTCTGTGTTTCCTGAGGGAAAAAAAGGGAAAGAGGGTTTGAGGAACAGACTAACAAATAACATGTTCACCTCAAATCTCTTTGGAGCAGCGCCAAATGAATAACTTAAGCTAACCTGAATCAGTCAATTTGATTTTTTTGCTTACCACACTTCGCGAGACTGAACTTATTGCGCAATCAAACGATTTCATTGTAACATTACGTCTAATCCATTACTCCCCCATTTTTTTTGTCTTAATGAGACAGTCACGACCACAACTACCAAGGGTGACTAAATCAAGGTCTATTCAGACAGGCTGCTAAATCAATATTAAGGAGGAATATAAATAAATAAACAGGTAGGTCAGCCGGTCAGCGGAGCCATAACAAAACAGACAGAGAGTCACTATTTAGATGTAGAGATGCGGATGTGTTTCGTACGCGCGTGCATGCGGAGGGACAAGATAGCATTGCAGCAGATAAATCTACTGGAGGAGGATAAGGAAATGCATTGCTGTCAACAAGGTGGAACTATTCCATCAAACATTGGGCCACCAGGGTGGGCAGGAAAAACATAAAGTCTGCATTATTCTTGTGATTAAGGTCACCAGGCAGGAATGGAGCCCTGAGCTGGAAGTACGCATGATGTTTCTGTTCATATTAACTGTCAGGAGGGTGGAGAAATGTGGGCAGGGATTACAGAGACAGTGAGCGAGAGAGAGCGAGAGAGAGCGAGAGAGAGCGAGAGAGAGCGAGAGAGAGCGAGAGAGAGCGAGAGAGAGCGAGAGAGAGCGAGAGAGAGCGAGAGAGAGCGAGAGAGAGCGAGAGAGAGCGAGAGAGAGCGAGAGAGAGCGAGAGAGAGCGAGAGAGAGCGAGAGAGAGCGAGAGAGAGCGAGAGAGAGCGAGAG
>JACXGM010027511.1:0-14454 GCA_016801145.1 Umbra pygmaea | reverse complement strand
CACACCCTGTACTATGTAGCATTGTTCCCCACCACCTAGCACATTGTGCCATAGGTAGTGTATTAGCAAATGTACTACCAGTAGTATTCCAATTACTTTTATCACAAATTGTGTAGCGCTCAATACATTTTATCTATAAAGATACCTTATTTTGATTTATTTGTAGCTATTTTTTCCAAAACTATTCTACTTCTACTAAAGCTGGTTTCTTGAACATGACAGTGAGTGCATCGTTGTCAAAAAGAATAGGTAAAGGAAACGCTACTGATATTGTGAACACAGTCTTCCTTCACAGTGATGTGACGCCAAACTATAAACAGTTTTGAACTGAGCCCATCTTTGAATCAAGTCGATTGGAGAATAAAACGAGACAAATATATATCAGGAAGTCAACAAAACACCTCCCCTGAATATAACTTTAGTTTTATGAAATGGCCAATATATATATTTGTAATTAAAATCACCAAATATTTGTATCGTATCGGCTTTAAAAATCTCTGCATTGAGTCTTACAAGATAGTATTCCAGGCTCACAAAGTGTGTTATGGAATAACTTGATATAGTTCAATTAAATATAAATTCACAAAACAACCATTAATGTACACTTTAGAAAAGATCTATGTACAACCCCAATCCCCAAGTAGTTGGGACAGTATGGAAAATGCAAAAGAAATTTAAACAGAATTTATTTGGAAGTTTCTATTCACCCTGCACTATATTGAAAACACAGTAACACATTATGTGATGTCTTACTCTGTGAATTTAATTTAGTTTTGAAAATATACACTAATTTCAAACCAGATGACGGCAACACACTCCAAAAAAGTTGGGACAGTCAACTATTTACCACTGTGTAACATTCACCTTTTCATTTAATAACACTTATTTAGCATTTGGGCACTGATGACAACAGTTCGTTAAGTTTAGCAAGAATTTTACCACATTCATTAATTATGCTTGTTGCGCAACTGTACGGAGCCTTCGTTGCATTATTTTGCACTTCATAATAATGCACCACACATTCTCAATCTGAGACAAGTCAGGACTGCAGGCAGGCCATGCTTGCACCTGCACTCTCTGCTAGGGGTGGGCGATAAAACGATAAAGATATGTCTCGCGATAGTGGAACTGATAAGTGGAAAATTAGTGCCGCAGTGAGCAAGGAAATTGTTGATAAAACAGGAAAAGTCAGCTCGCCAGTATGGCAGTTTTTTGGTTTTTAAAAGTCTGACTGTAGTCAGACCAATGTCATTTGCAAATTATGCAAAACAGTCATTTCCACCAAGACTGGTAATACGACAAACATCTTTTCCCCACCTTCTCAAGTCTTAGGATTCTCTGTTTATATTTAACACTTAGCACTTTTTTATTACACTAAGAATTTCTTAAGTACTCTAATTAGGCACCTTAGTGTAACAGATAATTGTTAAACGTACAATATGTCGTTTTTGGCCGCCAGGGGGCTCTCAATCAAAACAATAGCAAAATATGCATTTGGATGACGTCGGGTAGTGTGGGATCATGGGTTTGTTATCGTCGTCAATGACAACCTTCCAATCTAGCGTCTCCGGCAGAAAAAATGTTCACTGACAAATTAATGTGTTGTTAAAAATATTATAACTTTATTAACGTTATGTTTGGCGGTTCCCTGGAACTTAGAGCAACTAGCACAGTCAAAGGTTATATGACGCCATTGACAGGTGACAAAATGAAACGTCCCGTGTCTTCAAATTAAATTACAAATTTCTCTGGATTTGAAAGTTGGTGGAAACATTTAGGATAATGTAAGTACACAACTAAGAAATATATATAATATAGGTTTAGTGATGTTTGCTTTTTTAATGCAAAGTACATCTTTTGTTATTGTTATGGAAAACTGCATATTGTACCTTTAAGTGTTCATTGTGATTTTAGACTTATGTTTACATTCTAATTATTTGAGTGTTTTCCATGGTTGTGTTGACATTTCTGCCTTTATAACTGAGGGGATTATAATTAGTGGAAGGTTCAATTTAAAATAAAAATGTTTCTATTTAATATTTTTTTCCTGCTCCTTATTCTAAATAGGTGATAAAACAGATCAATAATTATCGATATCGACTGATATGTAACACTTAATATCGTGATAGTTTTCAGCCATATCGCCCAGCCCTAATGTTTAGTGCAAATGCCAACACAAACACGCGACTATTGCATTCTCTTTCACAAAAGTGTTTCTCTCATTTTAGCTAGTTAGAGAAGGAGACGTAAACTAATGACATTTGTAATAAATATTACATATTGACCTGCAATGTAAATGATGTTCTTCTGGATATGTAGGAACATTTACTTTTGTATATTTGAATTGTCTGGTCAAAGTCTTAAGAAATAGCAGATTCTAGCTTGATAAATGTGAAATTTTGCATATTTATTAAAAGTACTTTATCATTACTCGTAATGGCAAGTACCCAAAATGAAATACTCTGTACTCGTTCCATAAAAAGTGGTATCGGCCCATCCCTAATGGTATGTATAAATAATAATAAATAAAAACTAAAATAACACAATGTAAATACTATTTTCTTTAGGCTACTCAAACAAGCTGCAAAGTTGATCCGTGCTTGATTAGTGTTGCCTGACCTTTACTGATTGGGTGATTTAAGTTCAAATCTATTGGTTGTGAAAACTACAGGGCGGAGTTCATTATCAAATCCCCACCAGGTGTCTAATAAGCATCTGGTGGCATTAAACACATGGTGACATCACACGTGTGGTGGCGTTTATTAACGCCTGTTGATGTTTAATAGAAATGTGGTAGCGTTTATTAAACGCCAGGTGGTGCCAGTAACAGCGTTGAAAACGATGTGAGAATTGTGATGAATTAAGACCATTTTGGCTTTACACAAGGTCAGGTTATAAGGTTACAAATCAGTGGCGTCGCGTTTAGTCGCCATTACACAACATTTTTGCTGGGCAGCATTAAGGGGGCAGACTTAAACACGAAAGTTGAAGCAACCATTGGCTTAGCGGCCAACGATAGAACTGCACCCCCTGCGGCCCAAAGTATTTTTCGTGTATACTTTTATGATGAAAAAAACTTTTACATTTCAGCTGATAACTTTTTTGGGGGTACATCAATTTACCAGCCCGAACACTTAAAGGGTTCTTGTTTAAAACGTCAGGTTTACCTTTTTTTTAACATTCACTAGCAGCCAAATCCAGTGTTATTAAACTAGGCATGATGAACGTGCAGTGTTGCTAAGACAACACAAACTGTTGCTAGTGCACATGTCTGTTGGGCCCAAGGCGGTAGTCTTAGACATGGAAGTTGATGCAACCATGGGCTTAGCGGCCAACATTGGAACTGCACCCATGCGGCCCAAAAGCATTTTTTCCAAATAAACTTTCATGGTGAAAGAAACTTCTATATGTCAGCGGATAGTTTTTTGGGGGGTAACTCAACTTTTCAGCCCGAACACTTAAATGGTCCTTGTTTAAAACGTAACGTTTTTAACATTTTTAACATTCACTAGTAGCATATTTCAGAGTTATTATACTAGGCATGATGAACGTGCACAATGAACGCGCGCAGAACCGCGGGACTGCACCCGCCTATGTTGCCCTGTACTGCGCATGCTCATATGACGCTCTTTTCCGGAGGTCCTGTTGCAAAATGCACTAGCTGGAACTGGGAGTCACTCGAGCAATATACAGTCAGTCAGCTATGGATAACAAATTGTCTACATCCGTTTTCAGTTACGGTAAGTTCAATACTTGGATTCAATACAGGAAAATAACTGTTTGGTCTTTCGTTTAATAAATGTAAATGTGTACCATTGTGTCTACGTTATGACGTTAGCAAAACAGAGTTTACTTTGGCTAACCTTACACTGAGTATTGCAGTGTATTTTAACCGTAACTTAATATTACTTAGCTAGCTAACGTTATAGAAAGCTCACTAACTAGGTAACAATTGACTAAAAGCTGTGTGTGTGCTGTAAAAATAATACTTTTTTGTCGTCATTGTTGAGTAAGCATTTATAGTCTATTCTTACAACGGTACAGTGTTTTTTATAAGTGCAATGCATTTAATACAGTGGTCCTCAACCCCTTCCATGGAGGGCCTAGTGTATGCAGGTTTTCGCTTTTACCTTGTACAAGCATGATAAGAGTAGCTCACTAATTGTTTAGTATCTCCCCTCACCTGGCAGTCTAGGTCCTAATTATGCTCAACCAAAAACCAGCATACACTAGGCCCTCCATGGAAGGGTTTGGAGACCACTGATTTAATATGTATTTTAAAGTAATTACATTGTCTATCTGTCATAGTCTGTGGACAAGTCTCTGCAGCTATTTGGACAAGGTGAACAATATTTCTATATATTTACATAATCATTTAATGAAGATGATACACAAATTGATGGACCTGGCAGGATATATGTATTATAGGAACACACACATAAGTAGTCTGAGTGCTAGCTAATGGAACTGAATATGCATTTGCTGAACTATATTCATTAAAAGCATTATTTGATAAAGATGATACACAAATTGATGGACCTGGCATGATATATGTATTATAGGAGAGTATAAGTTGTCTGTGTGCTAGCTAAGGCAACTGAATTTGCATTTGCTGATAATTTTTTGTTTTTAAAGTAGGGAGAACATAAATGTTTTTTACTTTATTTAGAGTTGGAAGATACCCCCAGATCAGGGGTTTCCAACCCTGTACCTGGAGAGCTACCATCCAGACTGTTTACACTTGAACCTCAATTTAGCACACCTAATTCTACTAATTAGCTGGATGAGGAGCTGAATGAGGCTACAATATTTGAAACCTACAGGATGGTAGCTCTCCAGGACCGAAGTTGGAGACCCCTGCCCCAGATGGACTGAGCGAGGAAAGCAGAAATCCCAATGGGTCCCGGCCGTACTTGGACAAAGTGAACTATATTCATTACAAGCATTCCTATTTATTCTATTTGCATAATCCTGTGATTACAAATGACAAATAACACTTGATTGATTGTGAACTAAAATCACTGACCTTATCATTACTTTTTGAGCCACAGTCATTTATTATCCATCCTGCATTAAATTATCATGATTCAAGTATTACTTGAGGGTATGATTAGTACCTGTAATGCTATAAAATGTATATGAAAGCTTAATAAACCATTTTTGTTTAAAGAAGAGCACAAAGTACATTTTTTATAATCCAATATTTAATAATATCTAGGTCTGAAAGTGTGGCTAATGGGCGACGGCTACATCCGACGTGAGGAGGAGAGAGCCAGATACACCACAGGGAGGAACCTGGGACTGGATGGCCATGTGGGGTGGTTTGGTTGGGGGGGTCTGAGATGGAGGAATCATTGAGAGGAAGAACAGTCTCGGATATCCTGCTAATTCACTGTGGCAGAAACGACCTTGACAACAAAGGTGTGGAGCTTGTCACAGTGATGAAGCAGGACCTGTTCCACCTCCATGGCATCTTTCCTGAGATGAAGATCCTTCTCTCTTCCATCAATGAGAGATGTCACTGGAGGAAAGCAGATCCGATAAAGATCAACAAGACCAGAATGTGGGTGAACAGAGAGATGGGCCAATTTGTCAGGGATTTGGGAGGAGATAGTGTAAGGCATCCTTGCTTAAAGTTTGACTGCCCTGGCATATTTATTAGAGACGGACCTCATTTTACAAATTTGGGATATTTTTTTAGAGTAGCATCCACAGTCCCTTGGGGCTAACAGGATGGCATTTTTAACAATAAAAATAACTTGTAAATATGACAGGGCAGCCCTCCTTGTGTAAGGATATGTCTCCATCTATTTATGTAAATATTTTAAAACTTTATATTTTTTAATTAAATAATGATTCTGTTCACACAGTTTCGGTGTTCTTCCTCTCCCTCTTAACTATTTTTTTCTGCCTTTTCCTCTCTCGCCTCCACTCATATTCCCCAACTTCACCCAGCTGTGTATTTTGTCTTTTCCATATTGGATGTAGATTTGTTTTGTCCTACATTGCTTTTTAATGCCTTTTTTTATAGTTTCCTCCTTTATCTATAGTAGAGTTTAACAAAATATGTGTCCCCGAATTTTTACAAACAGATTTACCCCTTTCTAGAAATGTCCCTGTAATTGTTTTTTGCTCCAATTAATATTGTTTTGAGTAAGAATGTTGAAGCCTGGTGACACTGAATCGAACCCTGAAGGCCTGTCAGAGTCATGAGATTTATTCCATGAAAAGTCAGACAAAAGTCAACTTTTTTAAATCACAAAAATGTTGGGAGTACATGTAACTTGTAATAAGCATCAGTTAGGTTTAGGGAGGTGCAATTAATCAGATTATGATCGCAATTTCAATTTCAGCTCCTAACGATCACAGAAACAGTGTAATCGAGAAAAAACTATTATTTTGTACATTGCATTTTCTAAGAACTCTTATTTTTGTCTTGTGTTCGAATGACACACACTTTTGTCCCTCCCAAAACCGAAAGCGAAACTCACTCAGTCGTCTATTAAAGACGCATTTTATAGTGTAACTCCATATCCATCGTGTGTGCAGGCACAAAAAATAACACATGCTGTTGCATACTTTTAGTCAAAGATGTGTGCCCCCTTAGCACAGTTGAGAATGACCGCTCTAGAATGTTGTTGCATACTTTGGACAAGCGTTATAATTTGCCATCTCGCCACCACTTTACCAGAGTTGCTCGTGCTTTATATGAGAAACGCTGTGCAGAAGTGGCGACAAAGGCAGAGTATTGATCTATGGGCTACATTATTTTATATATTACAGGTGATTGCATCAGCTCCATGAGTTTACCTCACAACAACACAAGTACTTTGTTTGTTAGTTAGCTTATCAGCTTTGTCTATTTGAGTCTTGTTTGGGATATTTTATTTGTGTCCTTGCAGCGTTGTTTCCTTTACTGAAACATTTTTCTTTAGTATTAGATTTCAGTACAAATCAGTACTGAAGCAACAAAATTGAGCAGTTAATCATGTTCTTGTTCTTGGTTTCATTAGCACAGGTGTAGTGTAGAGCCATGTATTACTTTTAAACAATTATTCTACCGACTGAAGAGCCAGGCTTCGTGTTACTTCTATTCAGTAGTTTGTTTGAACTGCTGTTTACGATTCTACAGCAGACTTATTAAGCACAGTGATCGTGCGCACATGTAAAACCTGCAGGCAAAATAGAAAATAAGATACGTTTAGAAGTGTTGATGTATTTAATATAATAAATAGAAAAAACTTATTTGCAAATATAATTGAATGACATTGCTGTCTAATCAAATCCAAACATTTAAACGAAATATGTGTGCCGTTCACCCTCAAAGTTAAAAAAAACGCAACCGCTCCTGACGTCAGAATATTTTCACAGTTTTTCAAAATCAACATGCAAATTTCCAAAATCAATGAGTAATCGATTTAAATAATTGTGATTTCAATATTGACTAAAATAATCGTGATTATGATTTTTTCCATAATCGAGCAGCCCTAGTTAGGTTTAGGGTTTCTCTTACATCCATGTTCAACACTCATCATAGGATGGGTCCGGGGGATATATGTTGTAAAGCCTGTAATGTGGATGAAGGATGAGGCCATGGATATATTAGAAGGTCTGTTCACGACACTGCAGGCTAACCCATTAGCTAGCGCTACTTAACATGACATAATGATTGCAGTTCCTTGGTTGCCTAAATACATCCATCGTTCATTTAGATAAGCATGTAAACGATCAGGAACAACGAAAACAATTGTTAACTAGAGGTGTGAATCTTCACTGATCTCCCGATTCAATTCGATTACGATTATCATGTCAGCGATTCGATTTGATTCGATATCTCGATGCATCCCGATGCATCCCGATGCGTCAAATACATTTTTCTAATAAAACCATATAGGATATTTGACTTGACAGCATGCAAGTCACTATATAGTTCAATATAATACAGTTTTTTATATTATTTCATATGGTCATGTTTTCATCCAAAAAGTAGTAAGATATAAACAATCTTTTTCATTAAAAAAAATGTCTGAACACAGCGCGCGCTCACACACACACACACACACACACACACACACACACACACACTTTTCAAGCTTTAAGCGTCGTGAAAATAAGTCTCATCCGGTTCTCGAGTCTAGCATAGGTCTAGATGAAATGGGTTAGGCTACTGAGAATGTTATGAAATGTTTTCATTTGAATGTTTATGCTGCGGCTGGAAAATTAAGGAGCAACATCATTGGTTATAATCGATTATGGTCATGCGCTTTTGAGCAACTTTCATTGGAATGAACGATGCTTCCTGACGTACACTCTATCCAGTTCTCTTAATACATCCATGGTTGGGCCGCGCAACGTGGAAGATTCAAGTATTTTGAGCGAGGTAAAGTTAGTTTTCTAATGGACAATGGACATTTGGTGGACATTCGTTGTTTTCCTTTGTCAATAGCTTTTAAATAAAATAATCCAGGAATATGAAAAGTACATGTTCTAAATAAGGCAAGAAAATCCTAAAATCCAAAGCTTTTAGTTTTTCAAAATTTGGAACAAAAAATGAGCTTAGAACAGTTGAGGCTCAATAGCGCCACTACAATGTTAGTGGTGATGATGAAAGTTATATATTCTGAATCGGGGGACGATGTACTGAGCATCAGCTGTTATATACAAATTTTTTGTTCAAAATTTGAAAAAACTAAAAGCCGTGGATTTTAGTACATTGTCCCTCCATTCAGAATATATAACTTCCATCATTACCACTAACATTGTGGTGGCGCTATTGAGCATCAGCCGTTCTATACACATTTTTTGTTCAAAATTTTGAAAAACTAAAAGCTGTGGATTTTAGTACCTTGTCCCCTGATTCAGAATATATAACTTTCATCATCACCACTAACATTGTGGTGGTGCTATTAACCATTAACCGTTCTAAAAAATTTTGTTCGAAATTTTGAAAAACTAAAAGCCGTGGATTTTTGTACATCGTCCCCCGATTCAGAATATATCACTTCCATCATCACCACTAACATTGTGTTGGCGCTATTGAGCATCAACTGTTGTAGGCAAAGTTTTTGTTCAAAATTTTGAAAAACTAACAGCTGTGGATTTTAGGTTTTTCTTGCCTTATTCAGAACATGTACTTTTCATATTCCTGGATTGATTCATTTAAAAGCTATTGACGGAGGAAAACAACGAATGGCTATTGTCATTATAAAACTAACTTTACCTCGCTAGTATTTTGGAGCTCCATGTTTGCTTCATGCGATTTTGAGCAACTTTCATTGGAATGAACGGGGCTTCGAGCCGAAGGCGCCATCCAGTTCTCTTAATACATCCATGGGCAGCATCTGCACTAAGTTAATGCTTAGGCCTATATGCTATACAACTTTGTCAATACAGCATGGAGAATCATAAAAATGGTACCCACGTGGTACCCATGCAATCTCTCTAAAATGTTTGTGGAAAGCCAAATGTTGTGCAACATAACTCTCGTGTGTCACAATCTCATGATCAAAACCTTATTTAAATCACTGAAATATTTGAATAAAATCGTGTGAATTCCTTAGGGGTAAAAACAATGTGATTAATCCCTGAATTAATCACCATTGGTTTGCCCGATAACAAATCGAATTACGAATCGCTAACTACTGTATGGGGCGGTACCGTATTTGTGGTCAAAGCATTACTAGCATTAGTAAAACTACACACGCACCTATTTGAAATAGCTGTAACTCCGGCGTGATCCTCAGCAATCTACGTAGATGATTATTCTCCTCCTGGTACTGGGCAACCATTTTCTCAAATGCACCAGAAATCTCAACAGCAACCGAAATTAAGCGCTTATTTATAAACTCGTGAAAAGATTGCAGTGGAGACATTTTCGGTCCTTTTTTTCTTCCGTGGTGTTTGATGGCGTTGTATCTTCTTCGTTGACGTTTAACTGGCGGTTGGCACGTAAATGAACCTATGTGAAGCTAGATACTTTAGGTAGTCAGCTTCTTTGTTGGATTCCTAGCCTTTCCTAGTTTCGCCTTCAAAATAATAGCGAATGATATAACGCGAAAAAAATCGATTAACAACAAAGGAAACATTACACATTTCGAAAATATGACACTGATCTCTATTAGGGAGTCAGCGACTTTAGTAATTATCCCAGATAGCACACGCACATCGCGGAGACATCTGTGTGACGTCGTCGTAGTTACACTCACAGATTACATATTTGAAGAGTTTATTCACTAGCTGCTGCACAACAGTATTTAATGGACTTTTAATGCAAGCTTCTTTAAGGATTCTGTGTGTAATTGTGCATATGGCATAAATTCTGGACTGTACAGAGAAAGGAGAAAGATGTACACCCTTGAAATGGGGTATCTACTCAGTTACACTCACAGAATACAACTATAAAGAGTTTATTTCACTAGCAACATTATTTAATGGACTTTTAATGCCAGCTTCTTTAAGGAATGTGTGTGTAATTGTGCATATGGCATAAATACTGGACTGTACAAAGAAAAGTGAAAGATGTGCACCCCTGAAATCAGGTTTCTAGTTTCTCGGTTACGCTCACAGAATACATATTTGAAGAGTTTATTTCACTAGCTGCTGCACAACATTATTTAATGGACTCTTTGTGTATTTATTATATATTTAAGCAATCCAGATTGCAAATGTAAATGTTCCTATTAAAATATTACAAGTTAGTAAATATGTCACACTATTCTAATAGAATTTAGTAGCATATTTTCGAAATGTGTAATGTTTCCATATTTGTTATGCGATGTTTATCGTGTTGAATCAAGCGCTATTATTTTGAAGGCGAAACTACGAAAGGCTAGGAATCCACTAAAGAAGCTGGCTCCCTAAAAAAGCTAGCTTCACATACATAACGCACGGAGCCATGTCCACTGAGTTATGTAATGTTTTACCGTTCTTTCAGCGACACTATATTATGCTAGCGACACTATGTTTACAGCTATTGCTAGACCATTAGGCTACATTAGATTATCACACCTCCATCAGGTATTCACACCTCCAATAGCACAGGTATCATGCATAATGGTGTCATGAGGGCCAGAAGTGTTAATGGCTGTTTCATTGGCTGGTGCACCTGGCTGAAGTGTCCTCAATAACTAACTGGTGTCATGAGGGTCAGAAGTGTTAATGGCTGTTTCATTGGCTGGTGCACCTGTCTGAAGTGTCCTCAATAACTAACTGTGAATGGTCTTGCCAGAAAGGGTAGAGGAAAACAAAACATTCCAATGCCAATTCTGTTCCCATTTCTCTACTGTGTCTCTGGTGTTCCTAACTTGTTTTTGAATGGCTCGGCCATACAGCAGCAAGTGCTTTGGGATTTGAGACTATATTTGGATGAAATACATCCTACTGAACAGTTATCCATAGAGCATGTTTTGGCTCAAGCGATAGTTTAGTTTTTATAAAGCAGAATCTACATGTTAAATTATGTCTTACAGTGAAATGAATGGGAGAGTGACTAGGATCCCTGATTTAGTGTTGCTTGGCCATACAGCATCAAGTGCCCTGGGATTTAACACTATATTTGGATAGAGTACATCCTACTGAACAGTTATCCATAGTCCATGTTTTGTCTCAAGCGATAGTTTAGTTTTTACAGAGCAAACTCTGCATATGCAAGCATGGTATGTATAATGTAGGCACAACCATTGTTGTTATAACCTTTTTATTAAATATTTTATTTTTTCACATAAATCAAACTTTCTACATGCTTAAAACATCGTAAAACTGGCCTTTGTATAGAGTTCACTAACTAATTGAAGTGTTATGCACTTTGATATGCATTGACCTTCGGGCTTTTATTTTGAAGGTTTTCTCATTATACCGACCTATATGACGTAATCTGAAGTGTCGCCAGCATAAGATAGTGTCGCTGAAAGAACACAAGTTGTAATGTATGATACAAGGCATAAACATTTTGAGATACATGTAGTAGGGTAGGTGTATAATTGATATGTTCATTGCGATAGGCTTGAAACGTCTGTTTGATATTGGTTCATTGTATGATATTGCAGTATTAACTTCAACTGCCTCGTCTGAGTTTGCTGCCAAGGCAATTTGCGCAAATACTGAGTTTTGGTAACCAGAGGAGGCTGAAGGAGCTGCAGGAGTGGCGCACAGCTAAAATGAAGGGTAGTTTGAAACCAGACAAGCAAGACTTCAGATACCCTCAATTCTGCCTCTGATACATATCCAATGAAACTTTTGCATGAGCACAGACAATGAAAAAGAGTAGGCATTATCCAGATGGCCTACATGCAGTACTACATTTTGGATGAGGGTGTGTTGCGGCTGGCCCGTGCTGCATGGAATTATATCTTTGCACTTGAAGACAACCTGGAGCCAGGACTTGAACAGAGACAATATGAAAATGCAGACTATAGATAGTTTGTCTTGCGTGTGTGTGGGGAAAAGGGTGGTAATACCCAGCTGCTGTGTGGAAAATCAAGGACATATTTCCTGACCCCAGGCCCCACTACACTGGCTTCAGGGTGCGCCACTTTGTGTAATTTGTACATTTTATATTGTAAATTGAGCCATTATTTTAAATGGTTTTCAATTTCACCTTTCAATAAATATGTTTGCCTCACCTTTTTGAGTTATGCAGTTACATACTTTAAAAAAATCATTTATTTTAATAAAAAAAATCAACCATATTAGTGCCAGTTCTGCATGACATTATATTTTTGTCTACAATTGTCTGTATAGAAGATCTGCAGCAGTTCAGTCAGTCTTTCAATCAAATTATTTATAAAGTCCTTTTTACAACAGCAGTTGTCACAAAGTGCTTTGACAGACACCCGACCCGAGACCCCCAAAAGCAAGCAACACAAGTGATGCACAGTGGCTAGGAAAAACTCCCTAATAGGAGGGACCTGGGAAGAAACCTAGAGAGAGGCCAGACTCAAGGGGGTGGCCAGTCCTCTTCTGGCTGTACCGGGTGGAGGATCTGAATTAATTTAGTCTCAATCAATTATTGTCCAGCAATAAAGATATGATGGGTGGACTATGACCATAGTCGTTATGTAACATCAATACAGTTCGGTGGTCTTGCGAAGGAAGACCGAAAAGCCGCCTGGAGATGAAAGCTGGCATCATCAGGTGGAAACGGGATCATCAACCGCAGTGACATGGGATCCAGCACAGCAGCGGGCCGGGCACAGGAAGTAGTCATCAGGCCACATGGTCCTGTCGCATGTTCCTAGGGTCCTCCTAGGATGACCATGACATCAGGAACATTAGAGTGGGCATTACATTTTTTGGGAACAATGTTCCCTCGTGCAACATATGCTCATTCAAGTTTGGATGTGGGTGGTGGTTGTGCAGGAGCAAGAAGACCCAGCTGTCTTGGGTCATCAGGCCTAAGTGAAATCTTGCGGGGAAGGCCAGTCCCACTTCTCAGCCTTCTGGACAGAATGGCCCTCTGAATGTCTGGGATGTAGGAGTATAGTTTATTCTCTTTCACTGTGTATACAGCATAAGTCTTTGACCATTGGTACCCGGAGATAAAGGATGGTCCATTAGTATTAGTCTTTTTCAAAAAGCTTGTCAACAAAAACAAGGTGTTCACTATACAAAAATATAACTGTAACAACTTCCATCTTGGGTCCCTACAGATTGTGTGCTGCCAGTCGTTTGTTGTGTTTGTTGTAGTCGATTGCTTCAAGCAAAGTCTTGGGTCTTGTAGACAAAGAGAGTATATTACATGCGCTATGCTGCATACATTAATAAGTGGTTCTGGAAGCTTTCCAGGTCTGACATGGTCCTGTGTGGTTGGGTGGGAAATTTAGACAATAAGAACTACTCACCATATTAATCTATTTTCATTCTGCTCTTGTAAAATAAGACAAGACAAAAATGCTTGAGTGCTAAAATATGGCAAATGTGATTGACTGTAGATGCTTACCTAAAGTTTATGAACTTCTTCATCTGGGTCACCTTTTGTCCAGCATGATGGCAGTTAGTGCCTGGTGAGCTGCTGAACCTGTAATCACACCACATTCTTGTGAGTAAAAATGACTGCATCCTTACAGGGCACTCAATCCTGCATTTGCATTGTTTGAAATTCAAGGGGCTAGTGCTCACAAAAGCCCATTATCCATGAATGCTCTTTTTGTAATATACATGGTGCCCACATCATCTGTACAAAAGGAACACAAAACATGCAGGCCCAAACTGTATAAGTCAGCATGACAAAGATGTATAAAAACATTTTTTTAAACAACATACCTTGAACGGCTCCTCAGTTGCTGCTTGCTTAGTGCAATACCAGAAGTGGTTGACGATGTCTCTTCTCCACACCTGAATTCTTACTTGGTTCTTCATTGACACAGCCTGAATAAGGTACATAGTCATAACACATACTATAAAAATGTAACTCTGTGTGTGTGTGTGTGTGTGTGTGTGTGTGTGTGTGTGTGTGTG
>JACXGM010027510.1:0-14454 GCA_016801145.1 Umbra pygmaea | reverse complement strand
GAATTTGTATTTTGTTTTACCAAGCTTTATCGTTGACTCAACATGAAATTAATATTTCACTTGGCAATTTTACTCATGGAGTCAACTTCTCATAATTTTCTGATTAGTTGACTTCATGAAAACATGAAAAATTATGTTATCTCAACAATGTTTGTTGATTTAACTATTATTCAGTTGAGATAACTTTGAAAAATATGTTGAAACAACCAAAAAGCAAGATTACTTTTTACAGTGCAGAATACTGAACACCTGCACTCCCTTCTTCAACACTATAATACCTCACCTGTCCTCTTGCCTCCTTGCGAGGTATTGTTCAATTTTGATCTGCTAAGCGTTTTTGGTATTTCTCTCTGGACTAGATTTATGTTTCTGATTTTTGGACTGCTCGACTACGATCTCTGGATTCTGCCTGCCTGTACTTCTGCTGTTGTTACTGACCCTGCCTGCCCCTGTTTCTGCTTTTTGGATTCTGCCCGTCTGATTGTCTACTTTGCAAGTATACCTGGTTACCGAATCCCTCTGCCTGCCTGACTTCTCTGTTCCTTGGATTTGCACTGTTCTCTGACCTCCCGGATTTTGAACCCTCTTGCCTGTCTACTGGATATTCTCTGCTCACTGGATTCTGTACCTATTAGTCAGTTTTGTTTAAATGTGTAATATCCAAAGCTGTTCATTAAAAATCCATAACCATTCCTGGTAGTCTGACTCATTACAAACATAATAAGTAAATCATTCTTAAAGTAAGATACAAATATTAAAAATTATAAATACCTCAAATCATGGTACACTACCGTACGTAGAATATTACATACACTGCTTTTAATAGTAAAATGTATCGGTATAAATATTGGCGATACTGGCCCTGTATTACTTTGTATGGGATCATCAAACTCAAATTTTGCAGTATCGCCTACCCCTAATATGCAGCAAATAGCCTACAATATGAGATGCAATAGGGCTACCAATGGGATTCAAACCTATATCCTACTCAAATGCTAAAATCCAGGGGAGTTGCAGCAGCTAGCTAATCTGCACTGACAATTAAACTAAATATTATATGGATAATTAAGGTGTTGTGAAGTGATAAATATTATCCTTTTATTAAGCATGGCCCAAACATAACCTATTGTTGAATTAACACAAACGTTGTTATTGAAAATAAATATGTTGTCTTTTAAAATGTCTTTTTTTTGGGGGGTTGGTATTTTTGACCTCGGTATTTGTTAAATCCTGGTTACGGCCTTGACTACAGCGCAGACATGACTCAGCACCTCTTTCTACTACTGCGCCAGGACCCAAGATGGATTTTTAGAAATTCCATTGCCAAGAGACCTTTTCACATACTGATGGTCAGATACCTGATGGAGAGCATTCATCAGGGGGACCTTTGCTCGAGCATAGATTTGAAAGATGTGCATGTTGAAAAATGAACCTTCACCTCAGTCTGATGTACAGAGCGCTCTGGAGTAGGTTTTCAGCAAGGATATCTCTGTACATTGCTGCATTCATCTTTCCCTCATTCCTGACTAGTCTACCAGTTCCTGCCGCTGAAAAATATGCCTCCACCATGCTTCACTGTAGGGATGGTATTGGCCAGGTGATGAGCGGTGCCTGGTTTCCTCCAGACATGATGCTTGCCATTCAGGCCATAGAGTTCAATCTTTGTTTCATCAGACCAGAGAATTTTGTTTCTAATGGTCTGAGTGTCCTTCGGGTGCCTTTTGACAAACTCCAGGCAGGCTCTCATGTGCCTTTTACTGAGGAGTGGCTTCCGTCTGGCCACTATACCATACAGGCCTGATTGTTGGAGTGCTGCAGAGATGGTTGATCTTCTGGAATGTTCTCTCTCCACAGAGAAATGCTGGAGCTCTGTCAAAATTACCATCGGGATCTTGGTCATCTCCCTGACTATGGCCCTTCTCCCCTAATCGCTCAGTTTGGCCGGGTGGCCAGCTCTAGGAAGAGTCCCGGTGGTTCCAATGTTCTTCCATTTATGGATGATGGAGGCCAATGTGTTCATTGGGACCTTCAATGCTGCAGATTGTTTTCTGTACCCTTCCCCAGATCTGTGCCTCGATACAATCCTGTCTCAGAGGTCTACAGATATTTCCTTGGATTTCATGGCTTGGTTTGTGCTCTGACATGCACTGTTAACTATAGGACTGTATATAGACAGGTGTGTGCCTTTCCAAATCATGTCCAATCAACTGAATTTACCACAGGTGGACTCCAATCAGGTTGTGGAAACATCTCTAGGATGATCAGTGAAAACAGGATGCACCTGAGCTCACCTGATTTTGCGTCTCATGGCAAAGGCTGTGAATACTTATGTACATATGCTTTTTAACACAAGGGAACAAAATCAAAACAACACACACAGGGTAGCTACACAAATGAATGTCCGGGCACATAAGGGGAACGTGTCAAAAATAATAAATATGGGAGGAACTTATGTTAGTTTTCATATGCTTCAGTAGCTTATTCTCCCTGTGGTTACTACTATGACATCATATGGAAATGTAATAAATGGCAATATATGTATATGTCTTATATGGTAATATATAGTGGAAACATATGATGGCCTTGTGTACATGTATGTACTCTACATTAATGTCAGAATATACAGAAATTGGCAGTTTTTAAATATGTGACATTTAACTATGGTTTATAGTGTGAATAAGTGATGTAAAATGTCTATCGATGTATGAGATTAGATAAATCAATAATATATACTTTTATGTTTTTTCTTGCCTTAACAATTAGCCTTTAGTCTACATATACAAACAAGAATGAATGCATGTGTGTGGGATTGTTATGTGATAAGTGCGTATGAAATGTATGTCTTATATGTCTAATATTTTTAAATGTATGTCTTATATGTGTAATTTTTTTAATGTATGTCCAGGCTGTTCTCATGGCGATACGTAAAAAATCATACACAACAAAATACGAGTCAGGGAAATGTAAAGCCTCGTATGGGTATGAATTGTAAATAAAGTCAGTTTACCTAAAACTTACCTAAACTGAACCTTACCTTACCCTAAAGTTAACCTCACTAACCTAGCATGTTATTCCTGAACTAAACATTTAAATTGTAACCAATTGGTCTATTCTTGGAAATGTTCCGGTAGAATGGCGTTACAATACATACGAGAGCTCATATTTGAATGGCCATATATCGTCATTCTGTCTACGTTATGAGGTGACATTTCCATTACGTACATTTACCCACGTTGTGCCATGAGAATGCAGTTGTCTGTCATTGTAATTAACATATATGATATTTTAAAATGTATATTAAAGTTTTTCATACACTGTATATGGCCATATAATGTATGGCCATATATTACATTTCCGCATGGGACCCTGTCGCCTGTTCAGCTGTAGGGAGGGCCACTGCCTCTCGTACTATTATAACAGAACAACCAGGACCAACGCCAAACAGCACATACGCACATATGCAAAGTATGGCCTCCCAGTGTGACCACTGTCCCAGGGCTCTCCTCTACCCCAATGCCAGCAATTAAAGGTGAGATGTCCCCCACACACAAAAACACACGCACCAACACAATCACACAATTCTCACCATCCCTTTTCTTTGTCGATAGCTGCAATGGATCCCGTCTTCACCTCGGTATCTCTATCGATAGTTAAAAAAAACACCTCTATATTTTCCTCTGGTTTACAGTGAAACACAACTCTCAAACCTTTTACTTTTTCATCCATTTCAGTCTTAAAATGAATCAAGACCTTCCTGTACTCTTGGAAGTGAATGTCAGACGCAGTCGGTGGAGCCGGCAGTGAAGGAGCCTTTCTCCTGTTGTGTCGTGTTGATGTTGGACTATAAATCAAGTGTGAACATATTACACAACTGCTCCCATGCCGCGCACTGCCATTTTCCCAGGGCAGCGTTCTCCCACCGTTCTCCCACAGATTCAGCTGCTTTGCTTTGTAGGCCCCTGTGGGCAGGCCCCTTTCGGCTGGGCACCAGGCCTGTCAGCTCAGCTGCAGTGTGGAGCATAGTGGGATGTGATTCTGCCACCACAGACACAAGTGGCCCAGCAGAGGCTCACACCCACCAACAGCGCTAGCCAACTGGGAGGGTGACAGTACTGGTAACCTGCAAGCATTCACTGAGTTGTTCTATGTCCACAAATAAAGTTGCTGTGGTTTTGTTGCAGGTACATCCATTTTATAAATGTTGCGCCTAATAAAGCACTATGGTTTCTACTCTCCTCACCAAAGCTTCCATGGCTCTGACAGAGCATCTCCCAGGATTCTCAGGAAACTCTTTGGGGAAACTCTTTGTCGCTCTGTGTAGAGCATAATTATTTTCCACATTGCAGTTATCATCACTTTCATAGACAGTTTGCTGGCTTGATGTGGCTAACCTATCCCTGTTTTTTCTGCCACCTGTCCTAATGTCACTCAGTGCTCCTCAGGCCTTATGGACAAATATTTGGGAATATTTGTGAGTGTGCATTTCTGTACATAAACATTGTTACAGAAAATGGTAATTTATACAACAATTGTAGGTATTTGGGCAGAATTCCGTAATAAGCATGCATTGTTTGAAAAGTGTTGTCAAGTATTATGCAAGGATTTATAAAAAACCCAAACCCTGTATTGTATCATTGTATTAACACCAGCTATAACAGTCAACATGTGTACGCCAATCTTGTTTAAGTTGCTGAAATGAGGATGGAATAATACAGTGTAACAAAGTATCCACTGGAAAAACACGAAACAAAAAACACACAATACATATTTCTTGTTTATTAAAGTAAAGGAAAGAAAAAGTAATTGAAATTGTGTGCATACCTTTTTTTTAAAGAAATGTGGGGCCTTTTTTGGGTCACTTTCACTAAACCCAGAATATTTTTTTCCAATGTACAATGAGGCCAGGTTTGTTCAAGGCTGCTCTATGGGAATGAGAATGACACGGAGGGTTCACGGCTGCTCATCGACAGAGCTGATAATAGCCTGTCAGGACGTTGACAGAGTCATAATAGACAAGTGATTAACACACTGAAACAATTATCAATACTTTACACTGAGAAGGTAAATGGTTTGTACACCGTGTTTACCTAGTTTATATCTAACATGTTTTTTTTGCCAAAAAAATAATTTCTAAGATTAGGTTAGAGTTTTGCTGGGATTGTGTTGGATGGTGATGACATTGTGGTATTTATTTTCAATGCTGTTAAGGTGCAGGGCACCAATGGTAGTCTTCTGTCTCCCCCTACTGGTTGAATGTCTATAATCTCAGCTGCCTGTAAAGTACATCACAACTCCGGGCATTTCACAATAAAGGAACAGTCATTACATTTCTACTCTGAGTGTCAATGCTCTCACTGCTCTAAAATTGATCAACCAGTGCTGACAAGAGCCAGGGCCCAGGACACAATTGGATATTCAGGGCCCCTTGCAATGCAAACACTGTCAGAATTTGGGCCCACTCAGGCCTAAACCCGGGACAACGTTACTGGCTGTCCCCCCCGTCGGCATCCCTGAACTCGGGCGCCAGTTATTTTACTCTTTTGTCATTGTGGTCATGTGGTACTCAGCTTCTGCAGAGGACCCATCAAAGGCTGGGGTCTGGGGCGGGTTACCCCACCTCTGGTCTTGGCCACATCCCTGCCACGTAGTTTAATGAGCAGGTTGGGGTGGTGGCCAGCCCCTGTCAACTCCGCACGGACCTACTGTAAGGGTTTGGCTGTGATATAAGGAACAATCGGTAAATCCAGTTTTTTGGTCCCTGCATGAACCCC
Source organism: Umbra pygmaea (assembly GCA_016801145.1). Lineage (NCBI taxonomy): Eukaryota > Metazoa > Chordata > Actinopteri > Esociformes > Umbridae > Umbra > Umbra pygmaea. The sequence goes on along the minus strand of JACXGM010027510.1, from coordinate 8,683 downwards.
CAAATTGTCCATCTTTCACCACTGAACACCAATTTGCTGTTCAGGGAATAGTGGTTCTGAATGAGCCTATGAACCTGTGGCCGTCTTCCCTTGGTCAGGACTGCCTCACTACCAGCACGATGCTGATTCTACCTCATTACAGGCGTGTAGCTGGTGTGTCTTCCAGGGAGAGGTGTTAATGTGGTGGGCAGTCTGGCTGAAAGGGACATGACGTTTCCATCTTCTCTTCCATCCCGTAACGTGGTGTGAGTGCATATGGTGCCCGCTGGGCGCGTATCGGCGTGGCGGCAGAGCGGGCTTCTTCATGTCTCACTAGTCACTGTGCTGATTGCAGATGGGCGGCATTGCAGGGGGCCTGGAGACCAGAGCCCTGTTATTGTTGCCGGCAGGGACGGCCGCCCTGACCCGCGACACTGGATCCATCTCCTGCCTTTTCTCCCTCCTACATGGGAGAGTAATTGAAAAGTATGTTTGCCAGATTACACGTTTGGGTCCGGGTAACTTCTCAGCATTTAGATTTGTGGATACATTTTTAAAACAACACCTTGTAAAAAAGTGATACTGCTGTTTTAGTGTGCTGAATAGATATGATCATGTATATGCTCCTGCGTTGGATTGAATCCGTCTAATTTGAAGGGAGGGTAAATCATTTATCCATGGCGATAGCCCTCCCTGGGGAAGAAGGCAATTGGAAAGGGATTAATGATGACATGGCCAGTGACTGGAAGTAATATCCCTGTGAGATTTACAACATGGACCTTTGATAAACAGTTGACAGTAGCAGGTCCATACTGCATACAACTGAGTTTGTGATAACATGGGGGTTAGAAATAGGATTAGCTTCTAACAGCTGTATGGTAATAGCATTAGCAACTGTCACTCACTTCGAAAGGAAAGATCAGATGCACCTAGAATGGGACAGCGATGCTCAAGTAAAGCGCTAAATAAATCATGTAAAAAATAACATTTCACATTTCTTAAAATAAAATGGGGAATACCACTTCAAATATTTAAAGTATCTATAAGATATTTAGAAAATATTTCAAAATATTTGCAAGTGGTTTTGCCAGTTAGCGGACATCTGCCTGCCTCTTCTTTCTGAGCGTATCATAGAACAAAGGCAGGCTATCATGTCAAGAAGAATGTTACGCTGGACTGAACCTCTGAGGTGCTAAGGGCTGAACACAGCGTACTTTAGTAGTCGGTATGCTAGCTAGTTTATGGCACAGTTTCAGGGGGTGTTTCAACCAAAATTAAAGTTGATAAAAGGCCTATGAAATGACACACATCTGAGTAACCTATTGCCTTACTATAAATGCATCTGCATCATTATTGAGTGAAGAAATAATTGACAATGCAAAAGCTATAAAACTAAATATGCGTAATACTATACAGAAAAAGTTGTAGGTTCTGTGGAAGCCCTTGGACTGGAGCAGACTACTCTAGAGGGGGTGTGTAATAGAGGTCCCCGATCTGAAGGTTTTGGTCCAAGCCCCTGGGGGGTTATTCCTCTGCCTGGGGATTTAGCAAGACACTTATTAGCCCCCAGGTAGGCAGCTGCAAGAAGGCCTCCGAGAGCCTCGCAACTGGCCTGCAACCCCCAGTGGAGCTGACCAGCCATCCGGAAAACATGACATTAGTCCTGACGTGCTACGTACCACATGGGTTTTGCTTGCCTCTTTCACGGCTTCATTTCAGATCTCTTCGAAGAGCACTGCCACAGCTACTGTAGTATGTCTCTTTATTCAACTAGCAAAAACTGTCTTCTGAATATATTTTTTGCATTCTATTCTTAGTTTTTTTTGTAATAATCCATTCCAAGATTTAGACACTTTTAAAACATAACATGTTTACAAATGGAAATTCTATAGTTTGGATCCTTACCAGCCATTAAGCCTGCAGTAAAAATGGTCAGGGAATGTTGTAACAATGCTGTCCACTGCCCTCTCATTGAGTCAAGCAGATGCCCTGCTGATTCTGACATCCAGTGACCTGTGAACTCCGAGCTTCATGCTCCTGACCCATTGGAGATAGGGGTGGCTTACTGTCACTCAGTAGTCGGGCTGAATCAGTCAATCAGGCTGGAGTGGTGGCTGTAGAGCCGGGTCTATGGTACTAGTACCTAGTAACCCTTTCCTTCTCCTAATCTCTTTCAGTGCCATTGTGCTGCCAGCAGCTTAGCAAGTCCTTCACTGTAGCCGGTTCACAAGGTTAAACTCATATCTTAGCGGACAATGATCTGAATCCAAACAACACAAAGGTGACCACGGCTCGAGTCCACCATGAAACGAAAGTACATTTGTAATACATGTGATAACGGACACAAGGATCAGGAGAAAAGAACTCTGAGGCTGTTTAACTCACCCTTAAAAACCCTCACTGTGGCATTGGAACTCTGCACACCCAAACCAGTTGAAACTAACCGTGCGCTGTGACCACGACGCTGTCGCATGATCTCACTGTGCAGAAAGCCACGTTGTAATTTTTAATTATTCGTTTTTAATAAGCAATAAATAGTCAAAGGGATAATTTTGGATTTTTGAATATTGGAAGAGGGTGTCAACGCCTTTGCTGTCAGCATGGATAGGAGTCCCATCGTGTGCATCAGTACTGCAGCTGAGAAACTTGTCATACAGCTCTGTAGTGAAGTCAATGGAGTTACAGTAACAGTTTTACAACCAAAGAGATTATGAACACTCCTAATCCAGTCGTATCGGAGATAATCTGGTCAAACTCCCCTGATAGGCTTTGAGAGTTTATGTAAGAAGAAGCTCAAGCTTGAAAGCGCTGGAATTATTGCTAATCTAGGACAGATTCTACAGCTCTCTGTCCAGTTCATTAGTCCAATAGGGTGTGTGATTTTGAGATGGGAAAGCAGTGTTAATTACATTACGTTTTACGATTTCATTTAGAAGTGTTGATGTTAAAGCGTTTAAGCAATTCTTTGGCTACACTACTAGAACTGTTTTTTTCTCTCTGTTAATTGGGATTTAATTTAAAAGCAGAACATTTTAAGACATACGCAAACAATTAAACAGTGGTTCTCAGTTGCTTCAGGACATTAGATGTTGAGTTTGGCCCAGTGGGCATTCAACACAAAGTGTACAAATTTCTGAAATAAATTAGTCAATACACTAATTTAGGAAACAGCCCCTGCCTACAGCATTGTGACAGTATGATATATGAACTATTTCTTATAACAGCAGTCCCGTGTCAGTTAGTCTAAGGCAGGGAGTCTGTATGGTGCAGCCTCAGACCCACGCCCTCTACAGAGCATACCTAAAGTCTAACCCAGCACTGCCTACAAGTTTCAAAACGGAAGTAATTTTAGCCTGTCTTTCTCACTGATTGTACAGGATTGATGTTAAAACCAGGGGACAAAAGTATCAGTGATACGGTAGCTCAAGATGCTGCTGGTACAGACATGAGACTGTGCTACCACCCAGTGGAGGCTGGTGAACCTTAATTGAGGAGAAAGGTCTCATATTAATGTCTGGACTGCAGTAACTGGAATGGTATTTCATAATGAATTTAATGATCTCACAAAGGGATTCATTTGTTTGAATACATTTAAATTACTCCAGTCCAGACATTAATGACGACTATATTTTCCTCAATCAACATTGATTGACCACCACTCATACCAAAAGTATATACTTTAAATTGTGGACATTAACAGTCGCCCCAAGGAATTGGTTTAGGCATCAAATACCTCGCCTGTGTGTGTTTTATGTCTGGTTAGCTGTTTTCTGCCAGACCTTTTCCCCACATGACATTATATCTGTTATCCAATAAACCTCAATCAATTAGCACCCAGCTGTATTCACTCTATATTATTATCAATGTATTTAGGTCTTGTTTGGTTGTTTGTTAGCTGTTGTTCATTCGGTCTTAAGATGGTTCATGCAGGAGAAAGGAAGACAGACGTGATGGTCGAAATGAAATGGTAATTTAATCGGAAAAACACTTGGGAAAAATAAATAGACTACAGTGAGTCAAAACCCATATAACGGTAGCATTTACATACACCTGACAAAACTACAGTACACCTAACACATCCATTACATATAGACAATGAACCACTGCCAACTCAAGCTAAAGCTGTTTTTGTAATTGTATACATTTAAACACGGACGAAGACGATCGGTTTGTTTTTTGTGTTTTTCCGATGCAAATTTGAAAGATAAAACATTTTATAACTGAGAATAACATCTCTTGATTGGGTTAACAGAACTTCAACAGTTGTCAATCCATGAGGTTTGGTCTTGATTGTGTTAACAGCAATTTAACAGACGTCCATCGAATAAACTGAAGTTAAGAGACTGTAAAGGAAAGACCAGTAATTAGCACTTATTCAGGGTGTGAAATGTGAAATAATGGGCTCATATGAATGAATGACCATAAGCCCTCACTGGTGACTGTCTCAGATGCCAGACACCACAGTATGCTATATAATAAATATACACACAGGGACACACACTGACTATGAGTGTGTCTTCCAAACAGAAGAAATCCATACACACCATGCTGTGATAGTGGAAGGTTTCAGTACCGGCCAACAGACGCTGTATGCTTCAGAAGTACTCTGTCTACTTCAGAAGAACACAACCGTGGAAAACACAGCCAGCGATAAGTAGTGTTATTGAAAATGTTTTAATTTAACCTGCTGTTTTTTTCCTGCTGTGGTTGTTAACCGAAATATTTGCGTTTGACTGTAAACTCAAGTACTACAAATGTGAACGTGGGTCTTCAAATCCACGGAGCCAACTGATGCTTTATTTTTAGAGCTGAAACAGAAAGCTCTTCCTATAAAGATCATAATTCATAGAGAAGAAATTGTGATGACAGCAGCAAGTTATCAGCAAAAGTTGATCAAAAGCACTCGACTTGTATTTGTCTCTACATGCTGTAAGAGCCGTAGAGCTGGTGGAGATGAAAAAGGTGTTCCAACTCCTCGTTGACACTGACAGGAGTGATCTAAATAGAAGCAGCTGTAGGTTTCATCACCATCTTTTGAGGAATAGTAATTACAGTTCATGTCGACAGGATGCTGTGTTTAAGCTGCCTGTATGTTCAGTAGGAGTACATATGATGAGCCCGGTTGCACATAAGCTTCCTGACGATGACACTGTATGCAGGTTTGAATGCATGTAATTATTGTAAAATGTACAGTGGAGTTCAGAAGACCTGTCTTTCATCTCAAAGGGGATGTAGTTATGTTAACCTTTAGACTAGACTGTAATTATAATCAGAAGTCAAATGTACTTTTTGCTCTGATATACTGTCCAACTTTAAGCTTTTAGGAGAGGTCATAAGTGAAGCTGATCCTTCTGGTATAGAAAAGGGCTTTATGAAATACATCTGAATGATTGAAAGGAACGCTAACAGCTGCTTGTCAATATGACTTATTTGTTGGCTTTGGGATTATTTTCACAGAATCAATTAGATATTTGGAATCAGTTATAGAATAAATTCAAAATAAAAATACAGGTACAGTGCCTTGCGAAAGTATTCGGCCCCCTTGAACATTTCGACCTTTTGCCACATTTCAGGCTTCAAACATAAGGATATAAAACTGTAATTTTTTGTGAAGAAGCAACAACAAGTGGGACACAATCATGAAGTGGAACAAAATTTATTGGATATTTCAAACTTTTTTAACAAATAAAAAACTGACAAATTGGGTGAGCAAAATGATTCAGCCCCTTTACTTTCAGTGCAGCAAACTCTCTCCAGAAGTTCAGTGAGGATCTCTGAATGATCCAATGTTGACCTAAATGACTAATGATGATAAATAGAATCCACCTGTGTGTAATCAAGTCTCCGTATCAATGCATCTGCTCTGTGATCCGAGGTCTCCGAGGTCCGTTGAAAGCACAGAGAGCACCATGAAGAACAAGGAACACACCAGGTAGGTCCGAGATACTGTTCTGGAGAAGTTCAAAGCCGGATTTGGATACAGAAAGATTTCCCAAGCTTTAAACATCCCAAGGAGCACTGTGCAAGCGACAATATTGAAATGGAAGGAGTATCAGAACACTGCAAATCTACCAAGACCCGGCCGAAGACTGATCAGAGATGCAGCCAAGAGGCCCATGATCACTCTGGATGAACTGCAGAGATCTACAGCTGAGGTGGGCGAGTCTGTCCATAGGACAATAATCAGTCGTATACTGCACAAATCTGGCCTTTATGGAAGAGTGGCAAGAAGAAAGCCATTTCTGAAAGATATCACCAAAAAGTGTTGTTTAAAGTTTGCCACAAGCCACCTGGGAGACACACCAAACATGTGGAAGAAGGTGCTGTGGTCAGATGAAACCAAAATCAAACTTTTTGGCAACAATGCAAAACGTTATATTTGGCATAAAAGCTACACAGCTCATCACCCTGAACACACCATCCCCATTGTCAAACATGGTGGTGGCAGCATCATGGTTTAGGCCTGCTTCTCTTCAGCAGGGACAGGTGAGATGGGTAAAATTGATGGGAAGATGGATGGAGCCAAATACAGGACCATTCTGGAAGAAAACCTGATGGAGTCTGCAAGAGACCTGAGACTGGGACGGACATTTGTCTTCCAACAAGACAATGATTCAAAACATAAAGCAAAATCTATAATGGAATGGTTCACAAATAAACATATCCAGGTGTTAGAATTGCCAAGTCAAAGTCCAGACCTGAATCCAATCGAGAATCTGTGGAAAGAACGGAAAACTGCTGTTCACAAACTGCTGTTCAGTCTCTTGATGTGCAAAACTGATAGAGACATACCCCAAGCGACTTACAGCTGTAATCGCAGCAAAAGGTGGTGCTACAAAGTATTAACTTAAGGGGGCTGAATAATTTTGCATGCCCAATTTTTCAGTTTTTAATTTGTTAAAAAAGTTTGAAATATCCAATAAATTTCGTTCCACTTCATGATTGTGTCCCACTTGTTGTTGATTCTTCACAAAAAATTACAGTTTCATATCTTTATGTTTGAAGCCTGAAATGTGGCAAAACGGTCGAAAAGTTCAAGGGGGCCGAATACTTTCGCAAGGCACTGTATATTGATCACTGAGATAGCATTGACTTGAAATTAAGTTGGCAAAAGTAGCTATTTATTAAATATAATTTAACCATGTTTCTGTAGCTTTACTTGCTACATTTCCTCGGTCGAGGTTCCGTGTAGTGATTTAATGTAGAGTAACTGGTAGCTTAGCTCACTACATTTTCCAAGTAGCTTTCCCAACACAGGTGTTAGGGTTGCAGGACAAATCGTGTTTGATTATCAGCACTAATTGTGTCAGGTTAGCAGGACTAATTGTGTTATAGGTTAATAGGTTAGAATTAGAGGGTATTGGGAGGGGAGAAAGATGCAGCACTAATTGTGTTAGGTTAGCAAGACTCATTTTGTTGTGAGTGTGGCAGATTTGCTATGGCTAGACAGCTAGCGTGGAGGCGCTGATACTGTAGCATTTCAATATGTCCCTCGCTCTGAGATGTTTTCATTGCCTGGCTTTTGTAAGGTGACGCTAACAGCGCTTTGCTGGTTACAGTTATAGTGTACAGAGGATCATCGGTTTGAGCACCGGGTGGGGCGACTAGATCGAAACTGTTAAGTTATATTAGCAAAACACTAATTGGTTGATTCTTCTCTTCCACATGCTTTTAGTGACTACTTAATATGGATTTGATGTTGTTACATTGACATTAGGGTCGGCTCTGGCAATTCTGGCGCCATAGGTGATATTTTGTGTTGCCCCCTCCCCACCATTGTGAATCGATGTCACCTGTTTTGGTGCAAATGAAAGTGACAACAGGTGGGACCACTGCTCACAGCCCAACACCGTGCAGCTCGATTGGCATTCACCAGAAGACACCAGAATTGGCAGGTCCGTAATTGGTGGCCCGTTCTCTTCACAGATGGAGGTTTGTTAGCAGGACTTATTCACATGGGATGTACGTATTGTAGCACTAAGTTACAGGTCTCAGAAAATCATCTGTCTCTCTTCAGAATCAATAATTTTCATGGGATCCTATAAAATAAAATATTCCAACTCTGGTTTATTGGTTGCAAATTAGATTAGTCAGTACAAACCAACAAAACAGCTTTTAGGAGTTAAACTTGGTAAAATGCTTTTTTTATCTTCCCAGTTCCCATTAACCCTGCCTTGTCGACAGATCTGTGGGATGGCCAGGGGCACACACATGGTTCATCCAACCAGCCACAAAACCATCATGCACTGGATGATTACGCTCACTGACTACACTTCCGCAATTTCCCATCGCTATGCTAATTTCCGCTGTCTAGTGCAGGAGGTCCGGGGAAAGTCAGAGAACCCAGGTTGCTGTGAGATAATAGACAATTAAGGGTGGTAGAAAGCTAAACTGGGGTGACTTTCACTTGACACGATACAACGTATGCTGCACAGCAGTGGCAACATATTGTCACAAGGGGAAAGATTTCAATGAAAAATACATGATACCCACAGACAGTAAGACATGGTGTTGGCAGTGTTATTCTATGGGGTTATAGGTGTGCTGCAGGTGTCAGGGAATTGCACTTCATTGAGGGCATCATGAAATCACAGATGTACTGCGAAATACTGTAGCATTAAGTTACAGTCCTATTTATTCACATGGATGTACTGTATGTATTGTAGCATTAAGTTACAGTCCTATTTATTCACATGGATGTAGT
>JACXGM010027509.1:0-14455 GCA_016801145.1 Umbra pygmaea | reverse complement strand
TGGCTCATTAGTTAGTCATTGGTAAGGTAGGATAACTCATTACTTAGAGGGACATAAACATAAATAACTAATAATATACAGTATCAGTGAATAATGCTTAATTCCTACTAACTGCTCGCTGGTTACTAAGCACCCCAAGGGATTCTGAACTAATGAATTGTTGTGAATGCATGCAGTAACCTATCCTATTAATTGCACAAAATCTTTCCGTCAAGAGTGATTAAGGATTAAGTAAGTGTAAAGACAACAGCCCTGGACAAAAATGATGGAAGAGATGTGTAATGTTGTTTCAATGAAAGTGGAAAGAGGCAAGTGAAAGGTGAATCCAAGTAACGAACAGTCACATCATTGAAAAATGTAATTTTGTAAAGCCATCGAAAGGTAAAACATGAGATCATGTCCTGTGTCAACATTAACAAACAACTCTAGTTAATGCATTTGTAAATCATTAATAAAGTTATGGTTTTAATTATTAATGTCTTTGTTCATCATTCGTTCATGAATAGTTCATATATTAGGTAGTGCTTTGTTCATGCCAACAGATACATGAGTTTGCGACATGAATCAACATTAACAAATTACAGCAGAAAGTGTTTGTTCATGCAAAAATTGACATGAGTTAATGTCGGAGATAAACATCTACAAATGATGGTAATCACTATTAGTTAATGCATTCGTACATTAGTAGTAAAGTATGAGTTTTCATTATTCATTTCTTGTTAATGTATTTGTTCATCATTCGTTCATGTTTAATAATGTATTTGTTAATGTTAGTTCACGTACCCTTATCGTAAAGTGTTACCGTAGTTTTTCTAATGATATGTACTTTACTTGAGTATTTATTTTATGTACAATGACTTTTTCTTTTACTCCCTATTGTGTAGGAAAAATCTGTACGCTACTTTTTACTCCCTGCATTTTCAAAACAGACTCGTTTCTTACTGTGTCCAGTCAGCTGTTAACTGCGCAGAATTACTATTAAATCTTAAATAATAGTTGATGAGATAATAAAACAATCATGCATAAGCCATCTTCTGTTAACATGTTCGTTTGCGTAGTAACACCCCGAAAGCACATGGTGTGCGGAAAGTATGGGAGAGTTACGGCTTTCCCCGTACTAGCCATTCATCAAGGACGGATGTACATACTACGAGGCCCCTGCATCACCAGTGTCTTTCGAGGCCCTGCAAGACAAACAACGTTCAATTGTCGCTTGAGAGCATTGTATCTCACAAACCATACATGCCAGTAACTAATGCCTGGTATCGTTGGAAAGATGAGGTTCTGTTGCAAATTATGTGGGCAGGATTGTCTATGTGGGTTCATTACAGCCAGAGATACTATGTCTCCAATTTGGGTCATTTTCAGCTACTTTATTTTAGTCAACTAATAATATTACAGACAGGAAGTATGAAATTAAAATTACAAAACAAAATCTCCGCAAGGATACAGGACATCACCCTGCACCAAAACAGTTTTCTTTTGTAAAAACAGGGGAAATAGTGTAAAAATATGTACATAGTGTTTTTTAATTTGCATGTCCCCATAACATTGCACAATGGATCCCAAGACCTGGGGACATGCCAATATGGATATCACAGGACAATTCTTCAAGGTTGACATGCATTCTACAATAATTAACTAAACATTAAATATACATTTTAGTATTTCTTTTGGCCCTATATGACAACATGAATTAAAAGCAATGTCTCAATAATTGATTTTATTTATTCATCTTGTAGACGAGGGTCTTCTGAACCCAGACCTTTACTGTAAGACATGACCATGACCACTTTACTGTAAGTATGACCATTTCAGGGGCCAACATATCAGCATAGTGCCTGGTGGACTATAACCCTGTTAGCCCTAGTGGGGGTTAATATTGAAGTACATACAAATCGGTTTCACTTTATTTGAATAGTCAAGCTTACCATCTGTAGATGCTCTACAGGTACAATATGTATACTATAACAAACTATCAAAAATGTATTCAGTGATTGCTGAGGTTAAAGTTAGGATTAGGTTTAGAATTAAGGTTAAGGTAAGGGTTAGGGAAAATGTTATGGGCAGGGTTAGATAATGTTTAAGGTTAGAGTAACTGGTTGTAGATAATTAATTGACATGTTACAGATAGTCTGTATATAGTCTGTAAAGCATCTAAAGATTGACTATCGAAATAATGTGTTACCAAGAAATATACACCAGGATATAGTGTGACTGAGTCCGGAAAAACAGGACTGATATTTTCTCTTGCTTGTCCTCTAAAAGAATGAACAAAGTTCTATGATTTTCCTTACACATTAATACTGGAAAGAGCCCCTTTGGTGTAAAAACACATTAAGTCATCTACGGCACAATTTTAAATGATGGCCATTCACTGTAAATAAGGGCTCCCCCTCCCTACAAAAGCCAATTTAACCACTGACAAGGTCCGACCAGATGTGAGATTATCACAGCCTACGCTCATGTTCAAATTGATAAATACCTTGCTTTGCGTAGGAATCGGCGTACACCTGTCCTACGCCTGTAATAATGAGGGCCAATATTTCTGATTCAGCCCTGCTCAATGTATTCTCCATGTGTCTCCATCAATTACAGCAGCATTACTAGGAGATAAATCCCATTGCATATAGTATGTTACTCATATTCATACTCATATTTATTTTATCTGTATTTCTTTATAGAGTTAAAAGCATTTATATACTCAGACATCGAGATGAAATTGATTTTACATACAAACACTCTCACATTCAACAGAAATAGACTGATTATATTTGTCAATTGGATCATGCCCAGAGACAGTAGTTACCACAAGTCTGCACCCAACATGATCAGGCAATCACTATCTAGAAGCGGCAAGGTGGCCTAGATGGTTAGGGCCCATGATTGGTCAACTACCCGTTGTTTTTAATCGTGCTTTATAAATAAATTACCTTACCTTACCTATGATTGGGGTCCATTAGGACTCTGGTTCAACCCCCCCCACACACACACTAGCAAGGTGAGGCCTCTATAATTCTGTATTTGAGCAAGACAGTTAACCGTAATTGCTCCCAGGTTGTTTCTGTAAATAATTATTATTTCTTAACCTCTTAAGGATCGGGCTCTGATTGTGAAATTTTGCCTGAAAAACATACCCAAAGTTAACCTCTTGTTACACTGGACATGAAGCAAGGAGAAACATATGCTTGATATTTTTTTAAAGGAAAGACTTAGAAATTTGTGCATATGTAAAAATAATTTAGAATAAGTGTACACAGTGAATCTGGCACAAGATGAAAGAAAGAGAATACATACATTTTCTTCTACATCATCTTTCAAATGCAAATAAAAAGAGAGAAATCTAGAATTATAGAAAGGCCATGTGGCATAATAACTACAAATGTAGTTAAACAACTGGATTAAAATTAGATATAACTTATTTTTCTCAAAGATCTAAAATGGGATCTTTCCTTACCAAAAACATCTCCTCCGTTCGTCAAATCTGTGGTAGCTTCCAGAGTCAATCATCACCAGTTGGGCTGGGACAACGCGCGTCGATTCATCAGACCCAAAACAAAGATGGCGGCGCCGGAGAGTAGTAGAAACACATGGCTCCTCAAAATTTCAGAAGTGCAAGGCGCCATGCACTTGTTCCCCCAAAGTATGGAAATTCTTTAATTAAAAAAATTTAAAAAAAAATCTCTGACATGCCGTCTTTCCAAAATGGCAATGGCCTTCCATTCTAGCACCACAGCAATGCACCAGCACCTAAAGAGGTGCCACCCGGGAGCAGCTGCAGATGACCGTAAGTTTCTCCCCACTTTGCACTCAATATTGGAGTAGGCTATAATATGTTGTCGACACCTAAAATTTTAGGCTACAGTGTATGTTTCCTGTGTAATTAATTACTATATGTAATATAGACGTGTATTCAAGGTGTGAATTTGACACGCTTAAGTATCCTATGTCAAGAAACGGTTGTAACGTTATGTCTTCATTGATTCGCGTCGATGGTTCAGTGTGCACAGTTACATGTCAGGACTATTCCGTTTTTTAACGGAATATTGGCACCCGTAATAGTCCCTACATGTAACTGTCCCTACATGTAACCATCACATGCCGTGACTGCACAAGTGACGTTTATGTTACACACATAGGATTGATTAGCCTACTTGTTGATATTTAATCAATGGGCATAGCCTGTAAGCTGAGGTGGATACAAATATAAATAATATTAATAATAATAAAAATTGTATATTGTGTTTCTTTGTTGTTGGTTTATTAGATTTATTTTAATGTGTGTGTGTGTATTTTGTTTTCAGGGATAAGAAGAATAGTGTGGAAAATTACTTTCGCAAGAAAAATACAACCCCCTGCACCACCCAGGAGGCTGCCATACTTACTGAGAGCGTCTAATCATGGATTGTTAAAGACATGAGGCCGATTTCTGTGGTTGAGGGCAAGGGATTCAAAGAAATGCTGACCACCTTTGAATCAGGTTACACTCTGCTCTGTGGACGCCACTTCACTACTATGATGGAGAACAAGTATGAAACGTCCGTGGAGAAACTTATAAACAAACTTAAAATGGCCACATCCAAAATCTCCCTTAGCACTGATGCCTGGACAAGTCTGGTCACAGAAGCCTACTTAGGGGTAACTTGTCATTTTATTGATGACAGTTGGGATCTTGTCTCCTTCAATTTGACAACACTGCCAGTTGAAGAACACCACACAGCAGAAAACATTGCCTCCTGGCTGGAGAATGTGGCAGAAACATTTGACATTTTGTTTGAAAATGTCCTTGCTATTGTCCATGACAATGCACGTAACATTGTGGCAGCTCTCAGAATTTTGGAAGAGAGATTTGGGGTGGTATCCCATCGGTGTGCTGGGCATACACTACAACTGGTAGTCAACCATGCAATGGACAACCCTGTGATTAACTAGGCACTCTCAGCTACCACATAAAAAAAACACTATAAGAAAAGTGAGCCAGCTACCAGTATGAAGCTAAAGCAAAAACACATGGGCACAGTTGAACAAAAACTGATACAGGATGTAAGCAGTCCGTTGAAACAGTTCATACTATATGATTGAATGTCTTTTAGAGCAGTGATGTACAAAGTAAGCAGCAGTGTTCTACAAGTACAAGTACAGACTGTTGCTCTTGATATCAGAAGGAAGCAGAGATTGTTACAGGCAACTGTGGGGCAGGAAGCCTTAGCAAGCTCCCCACCAAGAAGAGGTCCTTCTCTTTGTTGGACACTTTGTTGGGCACAGATTCTGAGGGGGAAGACGGCAATGAAGAAAACATGGACCATGAGGATGGTGATGGGGACAGTGACACAGTCAAGAAAGAGGTGCTTTTGTATTTTGGGGAAAACACTATCCCAAGGGATAATAACCCTTACATGGTGGAAGGATAACGCCATAAGGTTTGCTGCCCTGGCTGCAGTAGCCAAATCCTATTTGTCTATACTTGCCACATCAACGCCATCTGAAAGGCTTTTCTCAGTTGATAGGAACATTGTTACAAAAAAAGGGCAAGTCTGACTCCTGAGCAAGCTGAAATGCTCACATTCCTCCACTCCAATATATGACTGTATTTTATCTTGAATGACACACACTAGGGCTGTGCAATTAATCTAATTTTGATCGCGACTTCAATTTCCGCTCCTTACGATCACAAAAACAGTGTTGAAAAATCGATTATATTTTGTACATTGCATTTTCTAAGAACTCTTATTTTTGTCTTGTGTGACAATCACAGGCGCGCTTTTGTCCCTCCCGAAACCGAAATCCACTCAGTTGTCTATTAAAGACTTGTGCGCGCAGGCACAAAAAAATAACACATGCCGTTGCATACCTTTTAGCCAAAGATGTGTGCCCCATTAGCACAGTTGAGAACGACCACTCTAGAAAGTTGTTGCATACTTTGGACAACCGTTATAATTTGCCATCTCACCACAACTTTACCAGAGATGCTCTGCGTGCTTTATATGAAAAATGCTGTGCAGAAGTGGCGACAAAGGCAGAGTATTGATCTATGGTCTACAGTATTTTATATATGTATTACAGCAAGGTGATTGCAGCAGCTCCATGAGTTTACCTCACAGCAAGGCAGGTACTTTGTTTGTTAGTTAGCTTATCAGCTTTGTCTGTTTGAGTCTTGTTTAGGATATTTTATTTGTGTCCTTGCAGCGTTGTTTACTGAAACATGTTTCTTCAGTATTAGATTGCGCATCTCTCAGTAACGAAGCAACAAAAATAACGACCCACGACTGTCATTGAGCAGTTAATCAAGTTCTTGTTCTTGGTTTCATTAGTGCAGGTGTAGTGTAGAGCCATGTATTACTTTTGAACAATTATTCTACCGACTGAAGAGCCAGGCTTCCTGATACTTTTATTCAGTAGTTTGTTTGAACTGCTGTTTGCGATTCTACAGCAGACTTATTTAAGCAAAGTGATCGTGTGCACATAAAAACCTGCAGGCAAAATAGAAAATAAGATATGTTTAGAAGTGTTAATTTATTTAATATAATAAATATAAATAACTTATTTGCAAATATAATTGAAAGACATTGCTGTCTAATCAAATCCAAACATTAAAATGAACTGTGTTTGCTGGTCACCCTCAACAAAGTTAGAAAATGCACCCGCTCCTGACGTCTATATTTTCACTGTTTTTCAAAATCAACAAATGCTAATTTCCAAAGTCAATGAGTAATTGATTTAAATAATTGTGATTTGAATATTCACTAAAATAATTGTGATTATAACTTTTTACATAATCTAGCAGCCCTAACACACACACACACACATACACAGTATTAAGGTGAAATGAATGTGTAAGTTGTTATTTGCATGTGAATGAAGATAATTTTTTCAGTAAGCTAGGCCTATGTTCAACATAAATGTTGAATTCTGAATGTTTATTTTCATTATTTATTTTGTTGGAAAAGCACTTTCTGTATTAGCTTAAAGCCCCCAAGTTTACAATAGTTAGTGTATTCTTTCAATAGCTCTAAGATGTAAGATCCCATCACGAAGGTTCTACATCATCATTAACCAACACTGGCACATCGCAAGATCCCCTCACACCTGAACGCAGCACACTCAGAAGGTCTCAATCACAGGAATTCTAAACACCTGCACACTATCTATACCAGTATATAGGCAAGCCAGATTAGTTCCTCGTTGCAAGGTATTGTTCTGCTTTCGACTACTGAGTATTTCATCATTTACTACGCACTGCCTATTTGTGTATTGACCTGTGCTACCTTTTCTGACTACCGAGATTCCGGATCCCGTTTTTGTTCTGTTGCCTGATATCGCCTGTGTACTGACCTTATTGCCTGTTCCCTGTTGACAAAGTGGATTACGCCCTGTACCTCTGCCCGTGCCTACCAGTGTACCTACCCTGTTTGTTCTACCGACAACCAATAGAATGCCAGCTTTAGTGTTGACCAATGAAATGATCCCTGCCCCGTTGAGGGTGCGTTCGTTTTACTTTAGAAAATCCCTTGCATGCGGGTTCTGTACCTCCAAGGCGCCTCTTGCCTTTCCAGACGTTTTTTTTTAAAACATGTACATCCTTTGCTTTATTGCGACTTTTGAAATAAAAAGGCCAGTTATATATGTATATACTTTTGCAATAAAAGGTCCAGTCAAATATATATATACATATATACATATATACATATACATATACATATATATATATATATATAAATAATATTCACTCTATTTTCAACTGAAATCTGGGCGGAGGATGTTAGATTTTGTGTAATACTTCCGGTTACCGCTTTCGGTCATTAGTTCTCAGCTTGTATTACATTTGTGACTAAATACATATTGTGATTACATCACAAAACGTTTTGGGAAATGGATTCCCGTAAATCACGCATTTTATGTTCCGTGAGAGGATGTCACAATAATTGTTAATTTGGCAGAAACGAAAACTGTTCCTACAACAGCAGTGTTTTGATCACCGACCATATTTACGAAGCGAGTGCATTTGTGAGGCGCTTTATGATTGATTTGCACCCAGCACCTGAAGCAGATGAGGCTTTTCGGCTTTGGCTCAAAGCACTAAACCTAAAAAAAACACCAAAACGACCCTGCTATGTGTGTTCATATCACTTTCTTGACAAGAGGCCGAATGAAGATCACCTAAGAAGTGGCTGGGCTATGATGCTCATGTCAGAAGAAGACGTCTCGTCAGGACATCAACACTCAGGTACAGTAGCCTACGACTAACTAGTCCACGTTACAGTTCTGTAGTTACTAGTTGTTGTTTTGTCACAAATGGGTTGTGATGCAAAATGTACCCAACTTTACAGGCTAACTAGCTGTCTAGCTATGTTAATGTTCATTGTAACAGTCTCCAAAATCAAAATTGAGCTAGAACAGTACAGTACTCATTACTAAAACCACTGTAGCAATACAACACCTGCTGTTGGAGCACCCAGTGGTGGTACACCATTTGACTAGGAACAAATAAAAGGGTTTGGTATATTGAATTGTAACGTGAATCAAACCTGGGGTGGCTGTACAGTAAAGCTTAGTCCATATTACAGCAGAAATATGGGGTGAGAATAGGCTTCTTGGGTACTCATACTGCACCTGAAATTTTATATACTCTATAATACAGTAATTTATTGTGCACAATGAGTTGTGTTTGCAACTAAAATTCCTAAATGAAGCCTAACATACTTAATACATGGTCACATACATGATCATACAATGTTTATTAATGTTTTCTGTAGTTAGTTGGTACTTTGATGGGTTAGCTTGATCAAAGATGGTACTTGGTTTGAAAAGTTTGAGAACCAATGGGCTAAATGTAGGTACCATGAAGATGGTACTGAAGGACCTGAGGCTATCAACTAAACACTATCATTGGTCAGCACATACATTGTTATCCAACATATTCTGGCTCAGTGCATCTCTCCTCTCATACAATGGTGGTTATGACTGAAGGTGGCTTATGAGATGTCTAACTATATTATATAATATGGTCTCAAGTGTCTCTTTTAAAATATGACCATTAGGCTATTTGGGTATTTTCTGATAAACTGTGTTATTTTACTTTAGACAGATGAAGACAACATTGACGTGGCTTTGAACTGAGTGCCAATACCACAATAGCATAGAGATGCTGACACTTAGTGGGAGCTTCCAGCACTGATGGATCATAGCTATCTATGTGTCAAAGGAACCAATCAGCAAGCCCACCTGCCACAAAAACACCCATAGCAGTGGTACAGAGCTGATATCAAACACCATTCTAAAGAATGATACTAGGTCAGTGTTGTGTACCGGTCTTCCTGTAAAGGTGTTCTTTGACTATGTAGCATTTCTGAAGACGTTCTACACAGCTAGTTTCAAAATGCCTGTCACTGATGAAATACTCATCACCTTGAAGAACCTGAAGTTGATCTACTCCAGGGTGAGCTAACTGAATGCTTTGCTGTGTCCCAGGGAGTAGTGAGCAAGAATCCTGTCCTACTGTTTAGACACAATGGAGGAGCACATTAGGATCTACATTCCATGTTTGCCAAGGGAGAATCCAGAACACAATGCCTCAGTGCTTTAAAGAGCAGTTCCCCAACAAGGTAAACCTTGCAATACCAGCCTTCACTAAGAAAGGAGGCCAGCTGTCTGAAGAGGACGTCACAAGCTCAAGGAGGATATCAAATGTACAAATTCACGTTGAGAGTTATTAGATGACTCTAAAAGCGTTCAAAATAATTTCCCAGACTGTTTTGATCAACCTGGCCCACAAAATGGAAAAAGTCCTTAGAATATCTGCCGCTCTTGTAAACATGCAGGTTGAGATCATCCATGAGGAAGCAGAGTGAGCAGTGAGAATAGTGTATTGAGTTAAATTTAAAATATTAGGAGTGCAGATGGCTCAGTGGGTAGGGAGTCAGACTTGTAGTCAGAAGGTTGCCAGTTCGATTCCCGACTGAGCCAAATGTTGTTGTGTCCTTGGGCAAGACACTTTACCCTAATTGCTCCCAGGTCGTTGCTGTAAATAAGAAATTGTTCTTAGTCAACTTACCTGGTTAAATAAAGGTTAAATTAAATTAAAATTAAATATTCTGTTTAACTCCATACACTAACATCTGCGATATGCTATCATTGTTTCCTATTTCATTTTTGATATTTAGAAGTACTACACTGTTGATTAGGCTGCCCTCCAAATATACAAAGCAGTACATGTAATGCTATATTTATAGTAGTAATGTAACAGATTTAAACTATTTACAGTGAGCTCCATAATTCATTGGACAGTGACCATTCTTTGGTTATTTTGATTCTTTACTCTAGCACTTTGAGGGAAGCCAGCATTTAACCAGACCCATAACCTTCAACTGGTACTCAACTCTTGTTTTTACATACCTGCTTTCTTCACTACAAATACCACAAGTCATGTATTCAGTAGAAACATTTATGACAAACCCAATGCATATTTAAAATATGTTCAACTTTTGAGCTCTAGACATTGCCTAAGAAAAAACCTAAATAATAATTTCTAAGAAATGTATCCAATTATATTAAAGTGTTTAGTTCAGTTGTTTCCGTCAAGATGCAGTCAGAATACTGTGTAGACACCTTCAGCATGTAAAACTGTCCCGCAAATAATACAAGGTAGGTCAGGATGTAATGTTTTATTTACATGTTCTCAGCCACCACCAGAACCACCTGCCTGCCATCAGCACCATGAGGAATCTACTGGCCTGTTGTCAACCTCAGTAAAATGTTTCATTACATTGTCTTTCATGTATTGATTTTTAAAAGTTTATATGTTTATGCACGCTATTATATTTCCAGATTTGTTTGTAATGAGTCTGAATTTTAAGGTTCATATTTTTTTCATCTGAGAAATGCTTTATGCTAAATCATAATATTTGAAAACACCCAGAACACTAAATCACACTGAAAACCCTATACCTGCCTCTGTTTTTCATTTCAGTCAATCTAGTGGAAAAATGTAATCAAGTGGATTTTCATTTGTTTTAGTACTTGCAAGTGCAATAGATAAGTTCATAAAGTGGGAATATTTTAGGTAAAAATAGGCAGGACCAAAAAACAGTGAGGCATAGTTAAAGTAATGAGGAGTTAAATGAGGTGTTTATCCCACTTTTACCACACTGGCCAGCCAAACACAACTTTAGCGAGCATTAGCATTTCTAAGTAAGATAACCAATATACATAAAATCAGGAACAAGTACATTATTGAGGTGTAAATCTGTTTTGGGGCTAAATTCCGCTCTGTCCCAGAGTTCCACTGGCATTGCTCATCTGTACAGGACATGCTGGTCCATCCTTCACTCACAGCATTCTAAACCTTCAACAAAAAAGTGATTAATAAAAGTCGGTGCAATTATTGTATAGTACAGAACACTAGTTACCTCGCAAATCTCACAAGTTTCTTTCACCTAATCAATTTATTGGTAATCTTCTATTTGATTATGAAATATACATTGTGTGCCTCCTTACAATATATAAATATAAAATTTGACTGATATACTTACACAATGAGCAATTCAAAACAAAAAACCTGCATGCTTCAATGTTGGTGAAATGGTACCCTATTCTTATGGATCAAACATTTTGTTATACACATATTGCTTGGTTTATTAAATATCCACATCATGGTGATATGAAAATTTAAGTATGACAGCATCTTACCTTTCATGCATCTTACATTTGTCGATCTTCTTGGTTAGTTATTACTTACGGAGGGAGCCTCTCACACGAGATTTAACATAATACTTACCTGGACTGGAGATGCATTCTGTTGATTAACAAACACAAGTTACAATTCACATTTAATGAATGTCGAGTCTTAAAAATGATCAGCAAATTCGTGTTAATCCACTGTAATTCAGATAATTATCTTGCTAGCCTTCTGTTTACTGTACACTAATAACGTTAGCTAGATTCATTTTCTAATTTACTAAATATCAAAACGATGACTAGTTTGCTTAGTTGTTGTTGTTTATCAGTTTTGTGATGGTGTCATGTAGATAACTAGGTAAAAACAACGTACATATAACAAGATAAACAATGTCAGCTAGATATCTACCTTCCATAGTATTGCGGCAGCATGACTGCAAGCTCTTCCCTGCCTGCAACACATGAACACCCTGCAGTCTCCACAGTGCCATACGACGACACCATTATCCATGCAGAATGATGGTGCGATTTGCTCAGATTAATATTTGGCCATTTCTTCATGTCGTCCTCCCACCTGTCAATAATAGTTTGTGGATGTGGGACATATTTGCCCCTTGGGTGTAAAATAGTTTTCATTCTGTGTTCCCATGACATTTAGGGTGAATCCCATTTCTCTGTCTTAGCCTTTCCCCTTACCCCTTCCCCTTAGTTTTGCGTGTTCATGTGAGAGTAAGGGCTATCCCAATTCTCATTTTGATCTAGGGGTAGGGCTAAGGGGAAAGGGTGGATACCCCTTAAAACCAAGCATTTTCGAGAACATACTTGAAACCAAGGGGTACCCAGAATACACTGCGTCCCTATCCCTTACCACTCGGTTTCGAGGGACAAGTGCTAGGGTTAAGATGAAGGGGTAGGGGTAAGGGAAGGGGTAAGACAGAGATATTGGATTCACCCTTAGTACTAGTTAGCAATGCCTTTCGTTACAATAGTAGCACCTCAGCTGCGCTAGCTAGCTAGAATGCTGAATGAACCTGAAGTCTTACACAAAAGGGAACGTTCGTACATTGTCTGGTTTCCGGATTCGAAAATTAGGTGAATACATTTGATATATATATATATCAGTATATAATTGGCCTTTTTATTTCAAAAGTCGCAATAAAGCAAAGAAGTACATATTTAAAAAATGTCTGGAACGTGGGAGTTAGTGTTAGGAGGAGCCGTGGAGGTACAGTACCCGCCTGCAAGGGATGTTCTAAAGTAAAACAAACGCACCATCAACGGGGCAGGGATCATTTCATTGGTCAACACTAAAGCTGGCATTCTATTGGTTGGGGAATTTTGATAGCATTGTAACCATGGATGTATTAAGAGAACGATTGTAACGCAAAAAATCCGAGAACGCAGAAAATATCAGTGAGAAGATTTTCAAGCGCCAAGAAACAGACTAAGTGCGAAGAGAATGGCTGTTGAGAGCAGGAAATCTATCCAAGCAACAACTTATCTGAGACTAAGCAGAAAGTTTGAGCACAAGCCGAGCGAATCCAAGCGCGAGCAGTGACTATTTGAGTGTGAAAGCAAGGTTTTGAGGGAAATTTTACGAAGTCTGTAAGTAATAGCTGTGAGAAATGCTCTCAAATTGAAATTTGTCGCTCCTGAATAAAGATAGGAATATAACTCCATAGGCGTTAACGTATGAACTGAGAGTTGGACTCAATATGTATATTTCTGTTTATAGGTATTTGAGTTATTGCATATTATATCCAGTGCGCATGCACTGTAGTTTTATTTACGGTTAAATGTAATTAATATTCCCCTCTCCGGGAACCATCACCTTATCGTGGTGGAGAGGTTTGTGTGTTCCTATGAACCTGAGGGCTGTGTTGTCTGGAGCTTGGTGCTCCTGGTAGGGTCTCCCATGGCAAAGTGGTCTCAGGTGAGGGGCCAGACAAAGAATGGTTCACCAACACCCCAATGACAAATAGAGGTAGAGGAAGAGAGACCCTGCCCGGAGGAAGCCCGGGGCCCCCGTCTGGAGCCAGGCCTGGATGGAATGCCCGTCAGCGAGCGCCTGGTGGCCGGGTTTGCCACGGAGGTGCCATGAAGGTCAGGGGCCACGACGGACCAGACCTGGGCAGCAGAGGCTGGCTCTGGGGACGTGGAACGTCACCTCTCTGTGGGGGAAGGAGCCGGAACTGGTGTGGGAGGTGGAGCGCTACCAATTAGATCTGGTGGGGCTTACCTCTACGCACAGTCTCGGTTCTGGAACCATTCTCCTGGATAGGGGTTGGACTCTTTTCTTCTCCAGGGTTGACCAGGGTGTGAGGCGCCAGGCGGGTGTGGGGATACTCACAAGCCCCCGGCTGAGCGCAGCTACGTTGGAGTTTACCCCGGTGGACGAGAGGGTCACCTCCCTTCGCCTGCGGGTTGCTGGGGGGAAAACTCTGACTGTTGTTTGTGCATATGCACCAAACAGGAGTGCAGAGTATTCAGCCTTCTTGGAGACCTTGAATGGAGTCCTGTATGGGGCTCCAGTTGGGGATTCCATAGTTCTGCTGGGGGACTTCAACGCGCACGTGGGCAATAATGGAGACACATGGAGAGGCGTGATTGGGAAGAACGGCCTCCCTGATCTAAACCCGAGTGGTTGTTCGTTGTTGGACTTCTGTGCTAGTCATGGATTGTCTATAACGAACACCATGTTCGAACATAGGGATGCTCATAAGTGTACTTGGTACCAGAGCACCCTAGGCCGACGGTCAATGATCGATTTTATAATCGTTTC
>JACXGM010027508.1:0-14463 GCA_016801145.1 Umbra pygmaea | reverse complement strand
AACTTACAACCGTACGGTTGAACTGACTCGCGTAAAATAGTCGGTTGTCCCATCACTAAATTTCACCTAGTGTAATTTCGCCTCCCATTAATTTTCAATTGGGTCACGTGACAGTGCGCGTGGGGCAGTGTGGGATACCTGGCGATGCAAAGCTACCGTGAGAAGCGCAGAAAGATAGGATAAATCCTATTTTATGCAAATTTGAGACAAATTTTGCTAGTCAGTGTTGGGCGACAGCAAATCAGAAATGTTGTGTCTGTTCCTTCTATCTGCATCATCCATTTGAAAAGTTACCATACAATCGTTATCTATGACCAACACTGACGGAAAATTAATAATTAAGCTGTCTGGATTTACAAACATACTATGTGTTTAATCCCTGTTAAAATACAGTGACACACACGTAAAGAAAGTGTAATGTGTAAAATTGTCTGAGGCTGTTGGTAACTCAGTGGGATAGACAGCTGCTAGACATCAAACGTTAGCTTTGTAATTACGTTGCTAGCTTGTGAACTTGGCTGTAGCCCTCATCTGCCGTGAAGCAGCAATGTCAACACGACAAGAATCTTCCTGTCATTATTCATGTTTGCAATGGAGATCTTTGTGTAAATCGTTTTATATACAATTATTCCATTCGTGTAGACTATATTGGAAAGTCATATTATTTTAGGACAATATTACTCAGTAGGACAACATTTAATTTGGTGTTACATCGTCGTCTAAACACTACAGCAGCTACTATTTAAACAACTTTTTCCACCTAAATATAAAACAATGTGAATTATGATTCATTTGTTTGTTTTTTCATTCATATAATTATCAACAAAAGTGGATTGACATCATACTATTTTACTAGATATGAGATCTAGTCAAGTCCCTGCATTTTACACCGTTTTTGGAACAGTTTAACATACACGCCCACAAGCAGCCAGCGAAGAGCGATCCAGGCGTTTGCACGCGAATATCAAAATGGGAAGTGGACTGGGCCCGTAAGCAACCACATTTTGTGTTTGTATACAGCATCGATGTTGTGAGTGAGCAGATTAATGTCAGTTGTAGAATTTTCTGAGGATTGCGGGGTAATTGCCCATATTAAATTAGATTAAATAAAAAATTGGTCATGGATTTGTGTTTGGGCCTTACCTGGATGAATGCAAAATAAAGTAAGAATCAGTACTAGCAAGTACTATAGAGCCTGCAGAAAAATACTTGTAGAGCAAAGAGAATTTTCTCCCCCCAACAGCAAAAATTGCAGAAGTTCCTTTCTTTATCATGTTGTGTTCATTAGTAATGAATTTATGATGAATCATTACCTAATTGTATGTTCAATAAGCACATTGCATAGAGATTTCCTGAACAATGCTGAACTGTGTCAAATGAAGTTGAATTATTGCTGGGCGGTATGACCAAAAATGTATATCATGGTATTTTACAAAATTCTACCGGTTTCACAGTATATGATGGTATTTCACAGTAAATTTCTTTTTCCATGCATAATCAGGTGTTCCCATCATTTTC
This sequence comes from Umbra pygmaea, assembly GCA_016801145.1. Taxonomy (NCBI): domain Eukaryota; kingdom Metazoa; phylum Chordata; class Actinopteri; order Esociformes; family Umbridae; genus Umbra; species Umbra pygmaea. The sequence goes on along the minus strand of JACXGM010027508.1, from coordinate 12,945 downwards.
TACTGGTTGAGAGAGGATTTATTGCAGTAAATTGACTTAGGATGGTCTATTTTACTGTCCACAGTAATTCCACACTAGTACTTGTGCAACCACAGTTCCAAGAAATGGTTGTTTGGTCGACGTCAGATATTTTTAACCAAAAAAAAACTCCAAACAACAGGCGTGGCTCCTCCTTTACCCTAATGCAACACCAGAGCACTACTGTTTACCCTCACCATGCCTCGCAGTCGCAACATGCGTGTTTAGAAGCACAACATTGAAAACGGTCCGATCTGAAACAGTGTTGCGCGGCGCAGTGTTTCGAGCGTTGTGTATTCAAATACACCGGTATGGCGGTATATTAAACATTCATATTATAACGAAAATATACACCGGTATTCGGTGTGAACCGGTATATGGCCAACACTACGTTGAATACTTGAGCAAGGCACTTTACCCTATGTTGCTCCAGGGGTATGTCCCTGTATTCACTGCAAGTCACTCTGAATAAGCTTATTGGCTAAATTAATAAAATGAAAATGTATAAAATGCAAAAGTCTTTGATTTCTTAGTTAATCAGGAACAGCCTTGAATTGTGTATATATCAATCTTGACTTGTTATTTTCCACATTATGATATTGCTTTCGTATGCTCTTATGTCTAAATCCCAAGTGCAAACTCCCTCAGCAGGAATGTGTCAAAAGTTACATGCTTCTCCAGCCTCAGAGATAAGGTCTGTTATTTTGGCATTGCAAAAGCATCCATATTATGATAACATCTCTATATTCCAACTAGTCATTGTTTATTCATCTGTTACTGATAGACAGTGGTTGTTATTGTTTTGTCAGTAAGGTTTATGTTTTACGGGCATAGGTTTCTGTATCAATTAGGCATCTAAGCAGTGTTTATTTGTTTTTTACTCCAGTATCATACATTGTAAATCAGGCCCTGCTGTTCTTGTGTATAAGCCATTGTTTGGCATCTTGTTAACATTCCTTTCCATATTATGGAATGGCCATTACAAGCTGTCTTGTGCACAAAGTTGTATTATTATATAGATAGATCCTAGATGTGTTCAGACATGGAAGTTAAAAATTTGTCCTATTATACAGTGGGTGAAATAGGTATTAAACACCTCACCGTTTTTCTCAGTAAATATATTTCCAAAGGTGCTATTGACAAATAGTTCAGAAATTAGGTTATGTTTAATAATGTGAAATGACACAGGGAAAAGTATTGAACACACTTACTGATATTAATTTATTACTTTGTACAAAAGCCTTTGGTAATGACAGCTTCAAGACACCTCCTGTACAGTGTGGCCTGTAATTTTCATTATAATTTTGTCTCTCTTCAACTATGAGAGACAAAATTAAAAAATAAATCCAGAAAATCACATTTAATTTAATGAATTTATTGGTAAATTCCTTGGTAAACAAGTGTTTGGTCACCTACAAACAAGCAAGATTTCTGGCTCTCACAGACCTTCTTTAAGTGGCTCCTCTGTCCTCCACTCGTTACCTGTATAAATTGCACCTGTTTGAACTTGTTATCAGTATAAAAGACACCTTTCCACAACCTCAAACAGTCCCACTCAAAACTCCACAATGGCCAAGACCAAAGAGCTGTCAAAGGACACCCGAAACAAAATTGTAGACATGCACCAGGCTGGGAAGACTGAATCTGCAATAGGTAAGCAGCTTGGTGTAAAGAAATCAACTGTGGGAGCAATTATAAGAAAATGGAAGACATACAAGACCACTGATAATCTTCCTCGATCTGGGGCTCCACACAAGATCTTACCCCGTGGGGTCTAAGGGATCACAAAAACGGTGAGCAAAAATCCCAGAACCACACGGGGGGACCTAGTAAATGACCTGCAGAGAGCTGGGACCAAAGTAACAAAGGCTACCATCAGTAACACACTATGCCGCCAGGGACTCAAATCCTGCAGTGCCAGATGTGTCCCCCTGGTTTAGCCAGTACATGTTTAGGCCTGTCTTAGGTTTGCTAGAGAGCATTTGGATGATCCAGAAGAGGATTGGGAGAATGTCATATGGTCAGATGAAACAAATGGAACTCGTCATGTTTGGAGGAGAAAGAATGCTGAGTTGCATCCAAAGAACACCATACCTACTGTGAAGCATGGTGGTGGAAATATCATGCTTTAGGCTTGTTTTTCTGCAAAGGGACCAGGATGACTGATCTGTGTAAAGGAAAGAATGAATAGGGCAATGTATCGTGAGATTTTGAGTAAAAAACCTCCTTCCATCAGCAAGGGCATTGAAGATGAAACGTGGCTGGGTCTTTCAGCATGACAATGATCTTAAACACACTGCCCGGGCAATGAAGGAGTGGCTTCGTAAGAAGCAGTTCAAGGTCCTGGAGTGGCCTAGCCAGTCACCAGATCTCAACCTCATAGAAAATCTTTGGAGGGAGAAAGTCTGTGTTGCCCAGCAACAGCCCAAAATATCACTGCTCTAGAGGAGATATGCATGGAGGAATGGGCCAAAATACCAGCAACAGTGTGTGAAAAACCTGTGAAGACTTACAGAAAACGTTTGACCTCTGTCATTGCCAACAAAGGGTATATAACAAAGTATTGAGATTAACTTTTGTTATTGACCAAATACTTATTTTCCACAATAATTTACCAATAAATTCATTAAAAAATCCTACAATGTGATTTTCTGGATTTTATTTCTCATTTTGTCTCTCATAGGTGAAGTGTACCTATGATAGAATTTGCAGGCCTCTCTCATATTTTTAAGTGGGAGAACTTGCACAGTTGGTGGCTGAGTAAATACTTTTTTTGCCCTACTGTATGGAGAAACTAGTTACATGCATTCCTCTGGGGTCATTTTGGCCCATTCTTCCACACAAACAGTCTTCAAATCTTGAAGGTTCTGTGGGCCTCTTCTATGAATCTTGATCTTCAGTTCTTTCCATAGATTTTCAATGGGATTTAAGTCAGGTGATTGGCTGGGCCATTCTAGCAGCTTTATTTTCTTTCTTTGAAACCTATTGAGAGTTTCCTTGGCTCGTTTAATTTTCATCATCCTGGTAGATGGCAGCAGATTTTTGTCAGGAATGTCTCAGTAAATTTGCCTATTCATCTTCAATTATGTGAAGTTTGCTGAAAAGCAGGCCCACACCATGATGTTCCCACCTCCAAACTTCACTGTTGGTATGGTGTTTTTTTTTACTCCTCCAAACATGGTGTGTATTATGGCATCCAAACCAGTTCAATTTTGCTCTCATCTTACCACAATATATTCTCCCAGTATTTCACTGGCTTTTCCAAATGTTGTGCAGCAAACTTTAAACGAGCTTCAACATGCTTTTTTTCAGCAATGGAGTCTTGCATGGTGAGCGTGCATACAGGCCATGGCGGTGGAGTGCATTACTTACTGTTTGCAGGTCTTTTTGAAGCTTTCCACAACTGTTCCTTGGCTCTTGGAAAACTCTTCTGATTATTCTCTTCACACACAGAAATCTTGTAAAGAGCGCCTGGTCGATGCATATTCATGGTGTAATGATTGTCTTTCCACTTCCGTATAATAATAATAACAATCCTTTATTTATATAGCACATTTCATACAAGGAATTCAGCTCAAAGTGCTTTACATCAATAAATGTCAAATAAATTTATGGCCTCAACAGTGCTCACTGGAACATTCAGAAGCTTAGAAATGCACCTATTACCAATGCTATCATTATGTTTTGCAACAATTAGGTTGCGAAGGTCTTGAGACAGCTGTTTGCTTTTACCCATCATGAGATGTGTATTGTGTGACACCTTGGCAATGAGACCTTTTTGTAGGCCATCAGTTGGGACTAGGGCTGGGACAACGCGTCCCAACAAATACGTTGACGCAAAATATGCGCGTCGATTCGTCAGACCCAACACAAAGATAGCGGCGCTGGAGAGTAATAGCAACACGAGTGGCTCCTTTGACTTTCAGAAGTGCAAGGCGACACACACTCGTTCCTCTAAAGTATGGGAATTCTTTAATTTAAAAGGAAACATGGCTTTCCATTCTAGCATCACGGCAATGCACCAACACCTGCCGGTTGCACCAGCTGGACGTATATAGGTCGTAACTGTACGTCTGACCTAAAATGCCCTTTACGTCGGATTTAAATATTAAAACTATATTTTTATAAACTATATTATAAATATAATATTTATACATGTTGCACCAGCTGGACGTAAGCGCTCAATGAGCTACGCCTGGTCGTAGATTCTCAGCCTAGCAGTCGCAGGGTGGCGATTTATATAAATTATTTAAAATGTCCTGTTTTTCTGACTCTGATTGCATTAAGATTTAGCTGTAATTTCTTTGGAGAAAGACCGTTTTGTACAATCGAAAATGCAGGGCACATTATTTACGTTTGCAGCGTCCACAAATCGTACTAATAACTAGCTATGAATTAACAGCTGATTGAGTGGGCAATTATCAGGTTTTGAATAAGCGTTTCAGATTAGTAAAAGTCAAAGGGTAACCTACTTTTAAGGGTAAATACGGGTAAATTATGTAGATATGTCTTTCAGCTTTAACTATCAATTAAATGCCTGGAAATAGCCAACGTGTTTTTTGTGAAAACTGAAGTGACATTACTGTTATCTTGATCAGTCACTTTCAGCTGTCGATCTCAATACGTAAAACAATATGTTTTCCATCACAACAGTATTGAATTTTAATGCTTGTTAAGACTGACACTTCACTGCCATTCCTCATGCTAAATGGTGAATATATATTCTGTTATCTTTCTCAAGTTAGGACGATGCAAATTGCTTTGTCTATCTAAAGTGCAGTTTTCATGCCATAGTTCACAGCACACGCACGCATCGTTTGGCTTTGTATTCATAAACGGGATTTATTATTTTTATTGCTCTCGCAGGCACGTCGAATTTAGGGATCAATTACATGAAAAAAATATTTTTTTAACCATACAAACCAATAAAATTGAAGTATTTTAATGGTACCTTCTATTTTCTTTTACAATCTGTGGGTTATGGAGCGAAACGGTTGCCAGGGGGCAACGTTGGAACGTTTAAAACTGTCTTTGTCCATTTTATCTAGTTAGATTAATTAAGGAAATAACACTGCCTAGCAACAATATCACTAAGAATATTCTGATCTCACGGACGCGCATTACTTACACTGGACTTAGCTACGACTAGTCTTATTTCTATTTGGTGCAACAGGTGTAGCCTACATTTCACTCACAACCTCGGACGTAGCTACGCTAGGAATTAAGACCAACGTTTTTACGTCCAGTTTGTGCAACCGGCCCCAGAAGAGGAGCCACCCGGGAGCAACTGCAGATGACAGAGCACCGTAAGTTTTTTTTCAACTCCCCACTTCCCCACTCTATGATGGAGTAGGCTATACTACAGAGGTGGGCAAACTATGGCCCGCGGGCCAGATGCGGCCCGCCGGGTCCTTTTATCTGGCCCGCGAGGCGTTTTTACTCTCCACAGTCTCCCGAGATTTTATCGCGATTATCTCGCGAACCCTATATGCTAGCAACTAAAGCTTGGTAACGTTGGAAAGATGAAGATCAGCCGAAAAGAATGAGTGTTGTCTCATCCATGTGAATTCATCAGAGCCTGAGCCATCGCGCCTCGAAGTCGTTCTTGTTTTATAGACTTTTGCCTTTTTTACTAAACACATTACAGACAGGAAGTAGGACGTAAAAATGACAAAAAAGCAATGCTGCAATGATGTAGGACATCATCCTGCACAATACCAACATGGTACCAATATGGTTAGAAAGAGAGGGTTCCGCTAATAAAATAATGCCAATGCAAATAATGAGGAGTGGTTCGTCCATGTGGATTAATGACAGCCACAAAGTTGGCTGTCATTGACAGCCATATCGTGTCACAAAATTGGGTACTTTTCACTGACTATATTTTGGTAAACTAAAAACATTACATTCAAGCAAGGAAATGGTGTAACAAAGCAATTATTTTCTGTAGGATACGCACGTAACTGTGTAGGTGGCGGGGTTAATTAAATGAAATAACATTTCCTATTTTTCATGCATCGCTATAAAATGCGGCCCTTCACTTGGTTTCAAAAGCTCAATGTGGCCCTCAAGCAAAAATAAATGCCCACATCTGCTATACTACGTTGTCGACGCCTAAAATTTTAGGCTACATTGTAATTAATTACTATATGTAATATAGTCGTGTATTCAAGGTGTGAAATTACACGCTTATGCAACCTAAGTCAACAAACGGTTGTAACGTTATGTCTTCATTGATTGTCGTCGATGGGACAGTGAGCACAGTTACATGCCAGGACTATTCCGGTTTTAAACTGATTTTCGGCGCCCGTAATAGTCCTGGCATGTAACTGTGTGTTCACGGTCATGCCGTGACTGCGCAAGTGACGTTTATGTTACACACATAGGATTTAATTAGCCTACTTGTTGATATTTAATCAAAGGGCATAGCCTATGGGCTGAGGTGGATACATAGAATTTTTTTTATTGTGTTTCGTTGTTGTTGGTTTATTATATTACATGTATAAATTGCTATTATTAGTCAATTAATAGGGAGATAATCGATAATTGAACCGAATCGAAATCGAATCGGACTGAAAAAACGAATCGTTAGATTAATCGATGCATCGTAAAAATAATCGCTAGATTAATTGTTTAAAAAATAATCGTTTATCCCAGCCCTAGTTGGGACTGAACCAGCTAATATCAATTTGCACTGATGGGGGCTGTATTGCTTTTTAATTACTGATGGTTTTTAGCTGTTGTCTTGGCTTTCCATGCCTTTTTGCACCTCCCTTTCTTCATGTGTTTAATACTTTTTCCCTGTGATATTTCACATTATTACACAGAACTTAATTTCTAACTTTATTTGTTTTGGTTTCTTTGTATGTCTGGATTACTTGGGTTGTTACCAACATCTGTTGAAAATGTAATATCAATGGCACCTTTGGAAATATATTTACTGAGAAAAATGTTGAAGTGTTCAATACTTCACCCGCTGTATAAGCCTTTTAGAAATGCATAGTCAGAATTATTTTTTTTCTGAGGATTTTAAAAACCTCCTTTTAACAATTTGCACTGTCCTGTTATCAAACCTTGCATCTGCACTACTTGTCTAGTGCCTGGCATTGGGGCAGGGTCTGCAGCTCTCAGTTCTCAAGCCCATACAAGACACCATCTAAGCAGGAATGTAAACTATTTTCTCTGCTCTTTTCTATCATCATACCAGAATATATCTTTTTGAATGAGACAGATATACGATCTTGAGGGTCAGAGATTTGGATGCTGTGAAAACCCTTGTCTAGCTAACATTCCTATTCACATTATGGGATGGCCTTTGCATGCTCTCACATGCACAGAGACAGTTGGGTGGAGTTTGAAGCGCAGCCATATTCATGTTTTTATGAGGAGGAGGCTCCCTGTGTTGTTAGGGAGGATGAGAACCTCACACCCACATGTCAGCATGAATGTGCAGAGGAGTGACAGGCTTCTCCCACCAAAGTCATTCTTAAACTCATAGCACATCTTTTACGGTATAGCTTGGCTTTGTGGGAAAACTTCAATAACTTCCAACCTGTTGAAATTCAATACTACTTTCTATTCAATTTGTCATATAAGGTATAGTCCTATAGGTATACATTTCTGTGTCTAAATATTATTTTACTTCATATATTGAGTTGACATAAAACATTCACCATTCACTCCCAGTCATACTAAGCATGAAAGCTATTGCCTTATGACACAAATTATTCTCTTATATTATTCTGACATTGTTGCACTTTTTTTGACAGAGACAATGGTGAAATAGAGTTTGTTGACACAGCATTAGGTCAGATTTAAATCAATGCTTTAGCAGTACATGTGCACTGGAGGCAATGGCTTAAGGCTGTGATATACCTCAGTTGTTGGCACATTAAACTATTTTTCTCTAAACTTCAAAGATGCTGTTAGCCTGGGAGAACCCTGACGGACTTCTGGCAAATTTGAGATTTGCTCTGTAAGTCAGTCTGGCCAAGAGCCCATTCAAGCCCAATTCCAATTTTTCCAAATCGAGCCACCAATCACAACTGTTGAGGCGGGCTTTACATAATGACGATATCACAGCTATATACTGTCATTGGTTGAAGCAGACAATTACAATGATGCCTGCCGCAATGGAACATCCGGAATGTCACTCGTTCAAATCAGCTATTGCGTCGGTTTTAAGTGATTTGAACGTTTCCTTTTTGTTAAAAATCAGAGGAAAGAACAACACTCGAAGCCTTCATATAAAAAAAGATGTTGTTGCGGTGTTGTCGACTCGATATAGAGTCTGATATATCCAATTGCGCCGAGAGGCATTTGAGCGCCGTCTGTTTGTGACACCCCTTTGGAAAATGGGCTGTGAAGGAACCTTGGCCAGACCCACTCTCAGTTACAACTGAGAAGGTTCTGTTGCCAACCAGGCTAAGATGCTGTGTTTGCGTACCTCTTCTTTTCACTTCTGAAAAACAGATAGGAGAGGGGAGACTGCGCAGAATTAAAACCCCAGAATGCAATGATTTCTTTAGATTGAGACAACCTAGGTTGGCTAGGTTGTCTCAATGGCTAGGTTGCTAGTAAGTTTATGTACTGTAAACAATAATACAAATGTAAACATCAGCATCTGAAGTTATAGACCGGTAGTTGTAAAATGGCTTAAACAACCTGCACTTCTTTTTAAGAATGAAAGCATATGTTCATTGTCTTTTTTTTGCTTCTAGCTCAATGTCTGTGTCAACACGAGTGTACAGGCAAGGCAGAGTCGCCAGATTCAGGTGAAATTTCAATAACATGTAATAAAACTTCACTTGAATATGTAGCAAATTTAATAGTGGACAGGGCAGAAAACAGCAATCATCAATCTTGTGCATATTGATTTGAGTTACCTATTTGTTTTTGAAAGAGCAAAGTCAGGGATGGGCATAAATACAGTAATAGATTACTTTTCTGGGTTGGGCTAAGTTCACAACTTTTGGGAAGTTTTTCAGTAAGACAGTAATGACCAAGTAAATTAAGTTCTGTAATTTTAGAATGTTTTCCATTGTTCCAATTGAAGGTTTTCGTTTTTCATAGCTCAGTGGTAAGTTATTAACTTTTTTTACCTTGCCATTATGGTCGTACTGAGGAACTTCCCAAAAGTTGTGTACTCAGCCCAACAAAGAAAAGTAATCTATAACTGTATTTATGCCCATCTCTGAGCAAAGTGCAGTATATCATTTGATTAAATATATGTTGTCATGACAATAGCAAGGCAGGGAGGGACAATTAAATATCAATTAAATCCAAACACAAACGATATTCAATTTAAGATGTTGTATTCAATAATACAATTTTGCAGATAATAATCTACGAAAATTAAAAATAATTGTGACATAGAAAGGGATGAAGGAGCCACGGAGTGGACGTACAACTGAAGTTGTTTTTTAATTAGGGAGGGGCCGCAACATCGCTTAGATATGAGCGTTCTCTAATAACGGACTCAGCTAATAAACGTAACATAGGCAACTTATGCATACATGGTCTACTCACACATCACAAAGCTGGTTCTTAACAATATATAATACACATATGGATAGCACTACCAACAGCAGAATAATTACACATGACACTCTCTATGGAAGGCGGACTTATATAGGCCCCGCTAATGAGCCCAACTGGATATCTTTGGTCCTGATGAGAGACTGTGGGTGAGGAGAGGGGAGCGATGATGTCAGAAGATGGGAGACTCTGACTGCCTGATCCTGTGATCCTGTTCGCGACAGTAGAGGGAGCTCCAGGATCTTCAGTGCTTAGAGAACCCCCCCGACGCGCGAAGCCCCCTGCCCCAGGGGCGGCGCCAAGGGCGTGGAGCTGGACGATCCGGCCGCCGCAGGTGGAAATTGCGGAGGAGTAAGGGGTCCAACACATTCTCAGCCGGAACCCAGCTCTGCTCCTCAGGGCCATACCCCTCCCAATCCACAAGGTACTGGAGGCCACCCCTCCGCCGCCTCAAATTGAGGATAAACCTCACGGCGTACGCATGGTCACCATCGATCTCAAACGGCAGAGGGGGGGTCTCCAGCACCCTGGCCTCATGGAGAGGGCCTGACATCACCGGAAACATGAAACACGGTTAATGCATATAGTAGCAGGGAGACGCAACCTGTAAGACACATCAGTCAGCCTCCCCAGGACTTCAAACGGCCCCACAAACCACGGCGCAAGCTTCTGGCAGGGCAAGCCAAAGGACAGGTACTGATACGAGAGCCAGACCCTATCACCAGGATGGTATGGGGGGGTGGCAGATGCCATGCGCCAGGACCGGCTGGTAACCCAACATAAATTGAAAAGAAGTGAGCCAAGTGGAGGAGTAGTGTAACAAGTTCTGAGTGTACTCCGCCCACACCAGCGATTTCGCCCACTCCCCCGGCCAGTCCTGACAATACCTTCTCAGGAACCTGCCCACTTCCTGATTATCCCTCTCGACCTGCCCGTTAGATTCCGGATGGAACCCAGAGATGAGACTGACCGCAACCCCCAGCTTCTCCATGATGGTACTCCATACACAAGAACTTAATTGGGGACCATGGTCAGACACTATATCCTCCGGGACCCCATAATGCCGAAAGACGTGTAAACAACACATCTGTGGTCTGTCAGGCCGTGGGCACTCCAGGGAGAGGGTAGGAGACGGCAGGCCTTCGAGAACCTATCTAAAACAACCATGATCGCAGTGTTCCCCTCAGAGGGAGGGAGATCGGTGAGAAAATCAATAGACAGATGCGACCAGGGTCATTGCGGAATAGGGAGAGGCATTAATTTCCCTGCAGGAAGGTGGCTCTGCACTTTACTCTGGGCACAATTCGAGCAGGAGGAAACGTAAACCCTCACATCCTCAGCTAAGGTGGGTCACCAGTATTTAGACACCAAGCAGTCGATTGTGCGGCCGATACCAAGATGACCAGAGGAGGGGTTGTTATGTGCCCAGCAAATGTGTCTATCCCTGACACTCCCGGGCACGTCCTGGTGACCAGCCGGACACTGCGCAGGAGCTGGCTCTGTGCGCAATGCCCGTTAGATGTCATTATTTGCATTCTTGGAGCTGAGAGGACGCTGGCGTGTTTTGTCGCCGTTTCTCATCTCTCATCTCTGATCTAATCTAAGTTTTTATGCTCTACAACCAACATAAACACGTTGGTCATCCCAGACATTGGTGTCGGGATCATAATTGCTGTTTTGCTCAGCTCTGCTGCGTTTGCCAGAGCCGGGACAGGCAGAGTCCTATCTTTTTTTTTTAAAATTTATTTATAATGATTGACAGAAAAAAATAACAGAGATAGTGTGTCCAGCAACATGTATATCAATACAATTTTTACAATTATAGTCCCCCCCAACAAATTCCCTAACAAAAGTTAATCTCAATACTTTGTTATATACCCTTTGTTGGCAATTTCAGAGGTCAAACGTTTTCTGTAAATCTTTACAAGATTTTCACCCACTGTTGCTGGTATTTTGGCCCATTCCTCCATGCAGATCTCCTCTAGAGCAGTGATGTTTTGGGGCTGTCGCTGGGCAACACAGACTTTCAACTCCCTCCAAAGATTTTATATGGGGTTGAAATCTGGACCTTGAAATGCTTCTTACGAAGCCACTTCCTCATTGTGCTGGCGGGGTGTTTGGGATCATTGCCATGCTGAAATACCCAGCCACGTTTCATCTTCAATGCCCTTGCTGATGGAAGGAGATTTTCACTCAAAATCTCATGATACATGGCTCCATTCATTCTTTCCTTTACACGGATCAGTCGTCCTTGTCCCTTTGCAGAAAAACAGGCCCATTGCATGATGTTTCCACCCCCATGCTTCATAGTAGGTATGGTGTTCTTTGGATGCAACTCAGCATTCTTTCTTTTCCAAACATGACAAGTTGAGTTTTTACCCAAAAGTTCCGTTTTGGTTTCATCTGACCATATGACATTCTCCCAATCATCTTCTGGATCGTCCAAATGCTCTCTAGCAAACCTCAGACAGGCCTGGACATGTACTGGCTTAAGCAGGGAGACACATCTGGCACTGCAGGATTTGAGTCCCTGGCGGCGTAGTGTATTACTGATGGTAGCCTTTGTTACTTTGGTCCCAGCTCTCTGCAGGTCATTCACACGGTCCCCCTGTGTGGTTCTGGGATTTTTGCTCACCGTTCTTATGATCATTTTGACCCCCAGAAGGTGAGATTCTGAGGGCCGAATTTACTAACACTAGCACAGTTTGCGCTGCATATTGTTATGCGAGTTCGGTAAAAGCGCACGCTATGCTTCCACATTTAGCATAGTATTTATCAAACCTGATACCCATTACGCAATCAGCGCATACTCCGCCCTCCATTAGCGCGCCTCTAAAAGAGAAAACAATGGGCCCATATGTATCTATCATGGATCTCCCTACGGGAAAAAGAAAGCACAAGCTTAAATTTAGTGAAGAAGAAATTAACATCTTAGTGCATGAAGTAATAGCAAACCTAGATATATATTACAGGGCAGAACATCCACACCCTCGGAAAAACATCCAATTTGGATTGCCATAACAAGTTAAATCAACTTGTTATCATCTACACGGAGAGAAGTGGAGGAGGTAAAAAGAGGAAAACCAGTTCAGGTCCACCAGAAATAGACAGGCTAAATAGGTGGTGCAGCAAATACACGTTGCAGCAAATACACGTTGCCGAACAATTGGAAGGTGTGGACGGCATAGATACTGCTATAGATCTCTGTAGAGAATGAAGGTATGCGTGGTTTGTAATGATACTGTTGTGTTGGCGTTTGGCATATATGCATATGTTAAGCCTATATCATTGATATGTAAAGCCAACCAATGTGGTTAAGTAACTGAAGAGTGTTATATAGGTCAATAATCACAAAATTGCTTATCAAAAATGGAACAGATGGAGGTATTT
>JACXGM010027507.1:0-14456 GCA_016801145.1 Umbra pygmaea | reverse complement strand
CCTGGAGTAGGCACTCCATCGGTTTCCTGCTGAGAACCATGGCCTCAGATTTAGAGGTGCTGATCCTCATCCCAGCCGCTTCACACTCGGCTGCGAACCGATCCAGTGAGTGCTGAAGGTCACAGGCCGATGATGCCATCAGGACCACATCATCTGCAAAAAGCAGTGATGGGATCCTCAGCCCACCGAACTGCAACCCATCCCCACCCCGACTACGCCTCGATATCCTGTCCATAAATACTACAAACAGGATTGGTGACAAAGCGCAGCCCTGGCGGAGACCAACCCTCACATGAAACGAGTTCGACTTACTGCCGAGAACCCGGACACAGCTCTCGCTTTGGTCATACCAAAATTGACTACCCTTAAAATCTAAATGTCACCATAACCCTTACTTACTGTAACCCTAACTTTAACTTCTATAACCTATTACTTCTGCTTAAACTCTAAATTCAACGGCTAATGACTAATCCTAACCCCAATTGTATCTTTTGCCCTGAGATTTAAGTGTGGGTTTACATTCCAATAGCTTTCAGACAGGGTGTTTTTACATTTGAATAGCTTATAGCCACATATACTCGACCTCTCGAGAAAAGCTTGAGATGAGACAAAATCATTTCCATACTCGTATTTACATTGCCATGTCTCGTGACGGCAGTCACGCGTTTCTGGCTGTGTCCATGGATTGTCACTCGACCTGTCTCCAGATGGGTGCATGAGCACTGAAATGTAGCAGCTATTCCAGAGAGATCTACAATTTTGCCTTATCTCAAGCTTTTCTTGAAAGATCTTCAATACAGTGCCTTGCAAAAGTATTCGGCCCCCTTGAACATTTTGACCTTTTGCCACATTTCAGGCTTCAAACACAAAGATATGAAACTGTAATTTTTTGTGAAGAAGCAACAACAATGCTGCTAGCCATCATAATGTAAATGGCCCCTAACAGTTATGCCACAAAATTGCCTTTTCAAATTGTGTACAGAATAATATCCCCATTTTATTTCTGATTAAATCACAGTATGGGGACAATTTTTGCTGCATTATAAAGCTAAGTTAGAAAAACAAACACACAGACAAGAAGGAAAAAAAGGAAAATCTACCTTGACGCCAATGAATGAAGTAAACAATTACTTTTTATTGATAAGATTTTCAGAAGAGTCTCTATTCAGTGAGTGTATAAGAATCAATGTTATTCCCTCATTATTATTATTATTATTCATCAATAATACTGATTTGGTACATTATGACATCCAGTACTGAATTAGCCTCTTCACAGTGACATGAATCAATCCGCTTCTACCCTTTTTGGGATCTAGAACAGCAATATCTCGGCATAAAAACAAACAAAAACAGTGGAAAACAACCAACTGGGGATTGATATTGTAGATGTTTGGATAATAGACATGAGTCACAACCCTAGAGTAGGTAATACCAGCTAAAGTTTAGCACGTTACAAGCCACTTTTTCAATAATAAAATATAAAACGGGATATTCTGAACAATATTCTACTGTGCTGCTGCTGCATAAAGGTAGGCCTATACACTGTACATCCAGATATATTTCCAAAAACAGATTTCACAGTTGTAACAACTTTAAAGTATAAACTGTTTTCTTTAAAACACTTTATTACATAAATTGTTATTTTGGAGTGTGTCTAGTGTTTGCTCTGGGAGCAAATTCTGAAACGAATACAAAAAGCCATAATGAACATTTCTCACATATATAATCAAATAAAATCAACTTAAAGTCCTCCGCGATAAAACTAGTGACTTCCATGATTGTCATTTAGTACTATGAACAATAAATAAATAAATGTTAAAATAATAAAATTAAATAAATAGATTTTGATAATACTAGTTCTGTATGTATTCTGGACTTAGTGTACCATTGGTGTTATAGAAGTTTTCTGTACAGTGCCTTGGTGAAAATGTCACAATTCTACTTCGACTGGAATACATACTGCTTCTACAGCTAGCATACATAACACCCTGCACTTTACTGTTGGAGTCTGTCACATGAGCTAGTACAGTAGTATGATATTCTCCCAACTTTTAAAATAAAACGTTGCGATATCGTTTGTGATATCCTCACATATCTATCTTCCTTTCAAATTTGTGTCTAAAAATGATTTTTTTTCATCTTTTCTTGAAGTGTTTGAGTTAAAGGATCTCTGGTGTGTTGGTTGCTAGGATATGTTGCTACAGCAGCTAAAAACAGATCTGTGGAGGAAAATGTGAGGCCTGAGACAGTGTGATGACTTGTCGTTTTACATCGTTTTATGTTGATAAGTTGCAGTGCTTCACCTCTTCTCTGTAGATCAGTGTTACAATTGGATGGGCCCCGTAGTGGCTCTGCCTCCCTATTGGTCCATTTGCCCAACCAGTTCATTTTAAAGGCAGGCCATTTCCAGAACACCCAGCGCAACACAGTTCCTTCACTTTCAAATCGTCTTTCAAAATGCTCTCAAAGTGACCCAAAAAATATGGGTGAAAATATTGATATCTTTTTTAAAAAGGGGAATCTTCTTATTAAGCAACAGTTTTTCTTTTAAAGTTTACCAGTGCTTTTTTATTTCTCTAGAGTCTGTTTTCAAAAAAGAAGAAAAACATGAAAATTAACATTCGTCTAAATGTTAGATTTGTTTGCCCTTGGCAGTAAAAGTAACAACATGTTCTTCTAGTAAGTTCTTCTTTTCAAAAGTCCCTGCAGCGTTCAGTGAGAAACCCCGGTTGTTGATTTATTCTCTGTGGGGTTGTAGAGAAAAGGGGAAGAGGCAGAGGCGGTAGTTAATGAGAGGGAGAAGGAGGAGGTGAAGTTGAAGGGAAAGTAGAGTCCTTGATAGAGCAAGAGTCAGCCAGTCTTCCATCTCAGTCCAGGAAGGCTGTTACCTCTTGCCCATTTCGTTCTGCCTCAGGAATTGGATGTTGGTGCTGCTGTCAGCCAGTTCTGGGTATTGTTCCACAGGCAGAACGTAGTAACCATCATACCCCTGTACCCTCCCCACTGTCAGCAGCTGCTGCCTCTCTCCCTCTGTCCACAGCCGGCTCCCCTCTTTTCCGTCCCTGCCTCTCTGCTGCTCTCTGAGCCAGGCCCCAGACAAGGCTCTCTGTCGGGCTAGCTCCAGCAGCCTCACCCTTTCCTCGTCCACCACGTCTGACGCCAGCCCGTACCGCACGCTGAGGGCTAGCGACGGCACTGCAAACTCCACCGTGGCACTGCGTCTCGCCCGCCCGCTCACCGTCACGTTTATGCCGCTCTCCAGTGCCTTTCGCCCGTTGGTCAGCCCCAATGCCAACAGGTCATTATCGGCCGAGCCGACTTTAACGAAGAAGTGACAGTCACGTCCGTCCTGCGTGTAGTGCGTTCCGTCCAGATACAGGGCCCCATTGAGCACCAGAGCCACTTTGCGGCTGTCGTCAGTTGCCATGGAGCTAACCGCAGCCGTCACTCGTCCTTCCTTCAGTGCTAGCATGACTCCACGGCCGATGATGGGCGTTGACGTGCCAAACCAGTGTCCGGGCTTGTCTCGGCGGGCGCGGGGGTCCTTATTGAGGAGACGCCCCTCCAGGGCCATGAAAGCCTGGTTGTGGCGCTCAGCGGCCTGCTGCACCCCCGTTATCAGCTATCGAAGGAGGGACAGAGAAGAGGATAAAGACCCCTGTTTAGCACAAAGCCATGTAGACTAGAACCCAGTCACTCATTTTACAGACATTAGTCATTATAGTCATTCCAGATTTCACTAGTAGCAAATAAAAGAGAAACAGAGAATTTTGTAGGTTACAGCAAATTCCCATTAGGTCCTTTGTAGACCCCTGGTTTACATGGACTCAAGTGAAATAATAACAGTAATTATAGTAATTATGATAAATTGGTCAGTGCTTATTTGTCCTGTTTGAAACTGTATTAGTTATGCACATGTCTGATCTGGAAATGTGCTCTTTCATTTCCCTAAGGCAGAGTCCATTAATCCAAGTGCATTTCTTGAGGGCAGAATAACAGATGGAGGCGGTGGATGTCCTTCTCACCTGTCCGTTCTCACAGTCCTGGCTGGCCTGCAGCTCCCAGGGCGGCTCCACGAAGTGCAGGGAGTGATGAGGAAACCCGGGGATGATGTTACTGAGCTGGAAACCAAACATGACCAGCCAGCTCTTCACATCTGGGGAGCCAAGAGAAAAGGATCTAGTGCTTGTTTTAATGCCGTTAGTTACCGTGCCACTAGCACAGACAAATTAACGGAAGTTAGAAAATACATTTATTTAGAAAAAACAATTCCGTAATAATAAGCAGAATTAATATAATAACATTGCAGATTTCTTTTGGAGAATAGAAAAAAATATGAAATGTAATACTTCTTTGAAAGGTAAGTTAAAGGAAATCTGGACATACTACTGGAACACCCCAAATGTATCTCCTATCTATTTGAACAATACTATTAATAATATCCATACATGGGTTTCTAAAGCAGATTCCAGGGTACTGTACCAGTGACGTAGTTCTTAATGTCCAGCACATCGCTCAGGGGGTTGTTGTTTTTGAACATGTACAGGTTGAAGGGCGCCGGGTCCTTGCCGATCTTGGGCCAGATGGCATAGTCTGGTGAGGCCCAGCGCCCAGCCAGAACGTCATAGTCCCTCTGGGTGAAGTGGACTAGTTTGGTCAAGGTGTCATAGAGACCACCATGGAAGCCAATCACCAGCTGGAACTCTGGGTTAGAGTCCAGATACACCTCACCATACGCTGTGTACTGCACCTGGAAGTTACAACCCCCACACACCACCTCTGTTACATTCTACTGCACGAAGCACCGTTTGTTATAATGTAAACTCAGCAAAGAATGAAACTGTCATTTCTCAGCAGTCTTAACGTGAACATATTTGTATGAACATAAAAAGATTCAGAACTAAGACATAAACTGACCAAGTTCCACAGACATGTGACCAACATAAATGGAATATTTTGTCCCGTAATTTGTCCCTGAAACACGGAGGGGGGGGTCAAAATCAAAAGTAACAGAGTACCTGAGTGCATCTCCTCCTAATGAATTGCTTCCCGAAAAAGCCAGAGAACCCATAGTCAGGCTCGAACCACTGACTATCATAACGTAGACTGTCCTGCAATGCAGTCACTTAGCGCACTACACCATGCCCCGATAAACAGTAGACGACCATCGCCCCTGGTGAGACAAACCTGTGACTCTTCAGTGAAGAGCACTTTTTGTCTGTCCTATCTGGTCCACTGAAGGTTGGTTTGTGCCCATAGGGGACATTGTTGCTGGTGATGTCTGGAGAGGACCTGTCTTACAACAGGCCTACAGGCCCTCAGTCCAGCCTCTCTCAGCCTATTCCAGACAGTCTGAGCACTGATGGAGTGATTGTGCATTCCTGGTGTAACTCGGGCTGTTGTTGTTGCCATCCTGTACCTGTCCCTCAGGTGTGATGTTCGGATGTACCGATCCTTGTTACACGTGGTCTGCCACTGCGAGGACGATCAGCTGTCCTTCTTATCTCCCTGTATCGCTGTCTCAGGTGTCTCACAGTACGGACATTGCAATTTATTGACTTGGACACATCTGCAGTCCTCAGGCCTCCTTGCAGTATGCCCAGAGCATGTTCACGCAGATGAGCAGGGACCCTGGGTATCTTTCTTTTGGTGTTTTTCAGAGTCAGAAGAAAGGTCTCTTTAGTGTCCTTCATAACTGTAATCTGTTGGTGTCTGAACAACCGTTCCGCAGGTGCGTGTTCATGAAAAAAGTTTTGTTTGAATAAGCATGGAAAACTGTTTTCAACCACTTACAATGAAGATCTGTAAAGTTATTTGGCTTGTTATGAATTATCTTTAAAATACAGTGTTCTGAAAAAGTGAAGTTTATTTTTTGCTGAGTTTATATAATATATATATATTTTTTTCTCATATTGTACTCTCTAGGCGTCAGTAAAGTACTAACTTATCTTTTCTAACATGCTGACAAAGACCTTTCAGAACATCTACAAGGAATGCCAAAAAACAATAGTAGCAATGTTCTTATTTCTGTCAGGATCACCTGTTTGATCATCTGTCCGTTGCTGCTGAAAACAGCCAGTGGTGTTCCTGTGTTGTCAGAAGCGATGTAATACTCCTCTCCACTACTCACTTCCATAGCAAACAGATGGCCCTGTGGGAAAGGGCAGCAAATTTAGAGACCCAGATTGTTACTAAGTAGACTAGTGTTATATATAGTGCAATATACACTGATAAAAAAATAAGGGAACACTCATATCACACATCAAGTCTCGAAGACCAAAATATAGTAAAGATAAAAAAATGTACTGTACATTCTGTAATTCGTTGAGAACAAACTGAAGTCAATGGAAAACCAAAAATCACCAACCGATTGAGGACTGGATTCAAACTCACACAAAATATCAAAGTAAACAATTGAAATCACAGGCTGTTCCAACTTGCGTGAATTTAATCTATTCAACCTTCTTGCAATGGCACTTATGCATGTGCCATCCTGGAGGAGCTAGACTACTTGTGCAACCTGAATGGGCTTCAGGTACCATCTCATGCTACAGTAGTTACACGGACACTAGTGAAAAACTGAAGAAGAATCAGTCAGGAAGGATAAGGAGAGAGCAATTGTCTGTGGCCACCACCTGCAAAACCTTTCCCTTTTTGTGGGTTGTTTTGCTATTCCCTCTCCAGTGCACCTGATGTCAATTTAATTTGCACCAAAATAGGTGACATAGATTCACAATATCTTAGGATTCATAACTGTACAGATTGAAGTTGTGTTATACTGTGATGATTGCGTGTTACCTTAATTTATTTTTAGCAGTGTACTCTCCAATCATATTATCAGCAAATATATAGTAGCTTATAGTGGTAGCCTAGCAATGCTTCTTTAACAACACTTTTTCCTAATCTGTTTAACCCACCTGCAAGTCATAATACAGGGAAGCGATATCTGAGCTGGAGTGGTTGAATATATGTGTGACTCTGGTGGGGTGATTGAGATCAGCGTAGAAGAACTGCAGGTGTTGTCCCAGACTGGTCCTGGTGGAGACTCTCCTGCCCAGTCCGTCGTAGCGGTACTGGACACTCCATCCTCCGGGGAGTCGGCTGTATGCTCTGAGAAGCTGGCCCTTGGAGTTGTAATCGAAGACATCTGAGCCTCGCTGGCTCAGGAAGCCGTCCTCATCCAGACGGTACTGAACGTCGCCCAGGCGCGTGATGCGATCGCGGAGGTCGTAGCGCAGCGGCATGAGACGGGCGCTGTTCCCGGGGTTCAGGAGGTGCAGGTTGCCATTCAGGTCATAGCTGTAGCGCCATGTTGACCAGTCATTCACCTGGTGGACAATGAAAACAACTTTGCCATACTTGACGCAAACGTTTTCACAACACAGGTGTGAAGAACAGTGAACAGCCCTGCACTTTAGAAGACAAGGCATGCCAAGTCAGTCAAATTAAAAGAATGGAAAAGAGTACAAAAAACTACCACACCACAGTATGATTGCTTGCAAAAAACAAACATGTTTAGAAAAGTTTCAACATGGTTCTATAATATTCTTCTAGGCTAAAGATTTGGTGTTCAACTACTGAAGACATGAAGTGTCTGTCACATAGACTCTGGTCTCAGTTCTAAAGGCTGCACTAAATAATTGTTCTACCCGTACCCATTGTTTTTCGAATTTTTAATGTTCTTTGACTGTCCAATTTTCACTTTGATGATTATGAAAGTCGTTCAAGTATAGTGATGAGTGTATTTATCCCACGCATGAGCTGACTAAAGCCTGCCGTGTTGGACAAGCAGTGTGATTTGAATTGGCCAATTATTTTTTATTGTCATGAGAAACACATATTTATGTAATCAAAACATTTACAGATAAAACTCAAGAATAATTGAGTCTCATTCAAAGTAATTGTTAAACTGAACAGCTGTTTCCTTCATTTGAATGGATGCCAGCTCAATTGAAAAACAGATGAACATGTAGAAAGTAATTGAGAAGAATACATTTTAGGACTGATCATTTTCCATACAGGACACCTTATCATGTGTTGATTATTAAATATGGTGAAAGAAATCGCTTTACACCACCCAGCCTCTGCTTAGGTGAAAGAGGGTCATTCCATCATTCATTTGAACAATGAGCACTTTTTCGTTTACCACTAGGGGGTGGCACTGGCATGCTCTTTGCATTACAGACACAAATTAACAAGAGTTGTGAACTACTGTGTTGATATATTGAACGAGGTGCAATTTCGCATTGTGAAGTGGGGGGGTTTTTCATGCTCTGGACATTACTGAATGATTTGTTCTTTTTGCTGAATGACTCGAAAAGAGCTGAATCAATAAAAACAGTCGAACTTCTAATCACTAGTGTCCAAGGAATTGTGGACCTGCCAACATGGCATGGTTAGGGGGAACTGAACAAGACAATTGGCAGGGGGGAAAACAGGGTAAATAAAGAAACGTATAGAAACGAAGTGCTGGACACAGCCAAAAAATCAGTACAGTATTAACTAAACAATTTATTTTTGTAAAGTATTTTAAACCAACTGTGGACAGCATAGAAGTGCAACACCCATGACAGACTCAGACCTCACCTTGACCCCACTGAGCTGTCCATCTCCATCGTACTCATAGCGGTACTGTGTGGTGTTGGCGTACGGGCCTATCTTCAGCTCCCTCTTCACCACGCGGCCCATGCTGTCGTACTGAACTGTCATCCAGTACATCAAAGACCTGAATATCTCGTACTGGACCTCCTTGATGCGCCCGTGAGTGTCAAAGTGCTTACTCAGTGTCATCACAGCTGTGGTTATGATCTGGTTAATGTCATAGTAGATCACGCCGAACTTCCCAAAGTGTTCCACCTGTTGCCAAGACAACATTCAAGGGTGAAGAAACAAGTCAATAATTGAACAATAAGTCCTACTTCTACTGGTAAGAATTGTAACTCAAATCCTGCAAGAGTATGTTCTTTAGCTGAAGTCAGGGATGTGGACATGAAGCTATGATTATGGACAAGTGTGTAGTTTAAGCTAGAGTTAGAGTAGAGTTGAACCTGATCTAAGGGCTACAGTTAGCAGTGTAGTTATCTACCAACCTTCCCAGAGATCTCATCGTATCTGTAGAGGTCCACAGGCAATGGAGTCTCACTGATGACCGGTTTCATGCTAGCAATACGGAAGCTGTTGTCGTGGTACATGTAATCAAACCTAGCGTTCACCATGCCCTCCTCACTGAACCGGTAGATCTGCTTGTCGATCAGAGGACCAATCTTCCGGTAACGTATGGTACAGGAGAACCCGCCGCTCTGCAGGTTGACCATCTTCAAAACCCCAGCCGTCTCGTCATAACCAAACGTCACCGCGGTGCTGTCGTAGAGGACCTCGGCCAGCTTGGCCAGCTTTCCGTACTTGTAGAGGACACGTCGGCCAGCGCCCAGGTAGTGTGTAGCCAGGGGGCGACCGTCTTCGCTGAAGTCATGGATGACGGACGCGTTGCTTTCCGGAGGGTTGTAGGTGTTGCGGATGTACCCGATAGAGACGTGGGTGGACATGGTGTGGCGGGCAACGCTAGGCATGGTGACAGCTGTGACTCGTCCCGAGGCGTCAAACTCAAAGATATACTGCCTCTGGCTCTGCAGGAGAAGAACCATGGACTGGAGGGGAGGAGGGGCAGGGAGGGAATATTATTATTAATCACTCAGCACCACCTGCACTTTCCCACTACTCATTCTGGAAAGGATGTTAAAATCCCTCTAAATGATTTTGCTCAGTGTTATATATTACAATATTCTTTTCAAATGTTTGTAATTTAGCAGACACTCCTCTCTAGAGGCATAAAACATAGGCTGGGAACAGTGCCTTGCTTAAAGACACAACGACATTTGGCCCACTCTGGAATCGAACCAGCAACATTGCGACTACAAGTTTGACTCCCTAACCACTGAGCCATCTGATGCCCCTGTTTACCTCTCCCAACCAGGCATTCATTTCTCTCCATGCTGGCAGTATACTTAGTAATGCCAGTTCTTGGTGTGGTCGAAAGTTTGTCAGTTCAAATCCTGGGCCAAATGTCATTGTACCTTGAGAAAGGCACTTTACCCTAGGTTGCTCCAGATGTATGTCTTTGTCCTTACAGTACTCTAAGTTGCTCTGAATAGGAGTGTCCACTAAATTAAAAAATGTAATAATGGACTAGTCTGCCTACTCCAGAAGTGGACAACAGGATTTTGTTAGGTGGTGCAATGATTCAAACGTTGTGCTTAATGTACAAAAAAATCTAAAGAAACGCACATTGACTTTAAGAACACCATAACACCTTCCACACCACAGCTTTTCGGGGTCAGGGCATAGAGGAAGTGGAGGAGTATAGGTACCTTGGACCACCAGCTATGGTGGGGGAAATGCACTCAACACATTTAAGAAAGGCCTTATTTTTTAAGGAAATTTGGTCATTTTAATGTTGTTTTGTTTTGCATGTTTTATAAGTAGTTAATTGAAAGTTTTTTAAGCTTTTGCATAATCTGTTTGTACGGAAATGGGAATGTGTCTGAGAGAATGGGATATGGGATATGGGAAATGGGAATAGGAAATGGGAATGGGAAATGGGAATGTGTCTGAGAGAAATGGGAAATGGGAATGGGAAATGGGAATGGGAAATGGGAATGGGAAATGGGAATGTGTCTGAGAGAAATGTGTTTAAGAAGTACTAATCTCTGAACAACGTTGTAAAGGTACCTGGGTACAACAAAACGTGTCCAGGTAATGTTTTGGTCCAGCGGCAATAAGGCTTTTGAATTCATCAACTGTGTCAGTAGGCCTAGCGTTCTGGCCAACTGACAATATCGCAGGGAACCAAACATAAGAAGCATTAAATATATGTATTTAATGTAGCAGGTGACTAGGTGTACACAGACCCATATCCATCTAAAACTATTCCCTATTTCATTCCATAACTGACCAAATTTGCCAACAATATATACAGTATACACATTTTCTATGGACCTGGATATTAGAATGTTATTAAATTAACTATAACTATTTTCAAGAACAAAAACATATTTCCACACAGACTAAATATACATTGGGTATTGACCATTCAGTACACATTGGACTGTACAGCTAAGCAAAAGGAAGTGCACCCATGAAATAGGGTATCTGCTTACTCAGTGACAGTCAAAGTATTAGGCTGTGAAGACTTTATTGTCTCCCACAGATAAGACCTTAGGGGAAGCAATGAAACCATCTCTGTCTGTTCGTGCATCCATTTCCTATCCCGTTCGTTTGCTCGCCGCTGTTTTATTTGGCTGTGCAAAGCATATTTTGCCCAAAGTTCGGTAAAAGACGTGTATTATTTTTGACTAGCGTCATTTTCATAATTACAGTCATTAATAGTTGTAACCCCCTAACCGCAAAAATAAAAATGTTAGGGAAATCACTGCATCATAAATCAAAAGCAAACTTTATATTCTAATGAATGTGAAATAGAGAATGGTGTAGCCCAAATACATTGTATTGGCGACCTTGTTAGGCAAACTTGAGTGTTATGAAAGGCGCCATTAAATAAAATGCATTATTGTCAATTTCTAATTTCAATTGTGTGTTTTTTTTTTTTTTAAAGTGTATCAACATTGTGGGCCATGTACATCAGATCTTTTACAGGTGGATAGGTTCCTGACTCACCTTGTCCAGGTAGCTATAACTCCACACCTTGCCATCTATAAATGACCGTGACAGCATGCGTCCCTGAGGGTCAAACTCAGTCCTCTCACTCATGCTTCCTCGCTGCAGCCCCACCAGCTGACCCGTGGTGGAGTACGACACGTTGACCACCGCCAAGCTGCTGCTAGGCAACCACATGGCTGGCCGGCCCTGCGTGTCGTACATGATACGGAGCATGAACTTGCGGTGGTCGTCGTAGATCTTCTCAGTCCGAGTATTGCGATCGAAGTCGATGGAGAGCAGGTTACGACCGTGTGCCTGGAACAGAGTAGAGAGTTACGTCATCTCCAGAAACACAGATGTAGTGATGTCATTTCCGTACACGAAGTCGGTGTGATATCACATCTACACAAAGTATGTTAAGTGATGTCACCTAAACAAAGTTTAGTTTTTCCACAGAGAGTCCGTGATATCATCGCTACATGTGGACTCGATGACAAAAAAAAGTGAGGACACTTCAGCTCACCCTCAGCTTCCTGCCGAACACTGTGACTTTCCCCTTTGTCTGTTCCTTGCGCAGACGCCACTCTATGGAGTTCAGTCCATTATCCGTGGGGAGGGTGATGTTCCTACGGCCGATGGTAGGACTGACCGATCCGGCCAGGATGTGGGGTTCAGTGTGGAAGCTGATGCTCATCCCGTTGGCATACATGACCCGCAGTGTACCATTGTTACACAGCTGGTAGCTGTTCCTCACCTGATCTGTTGGGGCGATAGGTACGAGCAGAGATTCTGGTTATTGCCGCTTACTGGCTTCTCCCTCAGTCATGAAGAAATGAATCAGATGAAATTAGAATATATTTTTGCTGCCCTTTACAAAACAGAAATAATTTTCCCTAAAGACAACTGGTCACATCATTAGTTTGGCAATTGAGGCTCATAATGAAGTCTGTTTGGTTTATAGAACAGCTTGCAAGTTTACTGAATGAATAATCTGGCACTCTCAGTTCAGCCTTGTCATCCACCATTTAAACACTCAAAAACAAACTAAAGAAAACAGCCTTTTCTTGTCATTTACAAAAGACAGGGGGTTCAGACATACAGTACATACACAAAAACCAATACAAATACACACACGCGCGCAGACACACTTGCACAACACAAGCACAAAAACACACACGCAGACACACAGACTCACACAGGCCCTTTGAGCCTGCACTACCATAAACGGCGGTAATCCATAAAGCCAATTTGTTATAAACCTCCAGGCAGCATTTTACCAACACTTCAAACACACTGAGATGGCTTTCTGTCGACTCTGCAGTAGACTACCATCTCTATCACAACAATCTCTTTGTGATAAAAACAGAGAGAGGGGGAGCGAGAGAGGAGTGAGAGAAGGAGAGAAAGAAGATCAAAGCAAGCTGTTAAAACCAGTGTCTCAGCAGAGCAGAAATGCACTGTAACACACAGACACATGGACAGACAGACAAATGCCTTAGTTTACTCTTTCTATTGGCACTAGATGAATAACTTCTCCGTTGTCACCCCCTGGGGCGTAGCTCTGAATAGATAGTACACTTTAACAGTCTGAGACAAAGCTCATTGTTAATTACACACCAGAACGAGTCTGCAGTCTAGTTTGAAGGCAGATCAAGTTTGACTGTGATATTGATGCTAAATATGACATTCTGCCAATCTCAAACGGGATGTGTATTTGTGTATGTCTCACAGGGTGGATTTCGACTTGCACAATGTCCTGTGTCTGGCTTTGACTCTGAATCTCCACCTTACAAATTAAATAGTGTCCTTATTCTTGAATTGCTGTCCACAGTGAGTTTGGAGAAGCAGGGCTGTTACACAAACGTTCAGCATTTCCCCTCAAATTATGTCGAGAAGATGCCTGGTCATATTAGGTTAGAAATAAGTGAAAATACACTGTTTAAACAGTATAACACCAACTCAATTAACATTTAGGGATATCAATCTTTCCAGTTAGGAACCATAAGCGATTGTGAATGTTTTAGTGCAAATGAAAATGGCAACAGGTGCCCTAGAGTAGCAACAGCAAGCCCTAGAGTAGCAACCCCCAAAATGGGGAATAGTTTTGCAGGTGGTAGCCACAAACAATTGCTCTCTATCTTTGATGACTGATTCTTCAGTTTTGCTAGTGTCCTTGTCACTACTGGTAGTATGAGGTTTACAACGATTATTTCATGCATTAGATCGAGTGCTATTATTTTGAAAAATAAATCTGCATTCGTTTTGCTAGCATAATAGAGTGTTGCTGAAACAACAGTAATCAAAGAGGACATGTCCGGGGAAAAGAGGACGTATGGTCACCCTAGTGTTAGTCCTACCTTGCACCAGTGTGTGTTTGTGTGTGTTAATCCTACCTTGCACCACAGTTTGTGTGTGTTAGTCCTACCTTGCACCAGTGTGTTTTTGAGTATGTGTGTTAGTCCTACCTTGCACCAGTGTTTGTTTGTGTGTGTGTTAGTCCTACCTTGCACCAGTGTGTTTTTGAGTATGTGTGTTAGTCCTACCTTGCACCAGTGTGTGTTTGTGTGTGTGTTAATCCTACCTTGCACCACAGTTTGTGTGTGTTAGTCCTACCTTGCACCAGTGTGTTTTTGAGTATGTGTGTTAGTCCTACCTTGCACCAGTGTTTGTTTGTGTGTGTCTTAATCCTACCTTGCACTACAGTTTATGTGTGTTTTAGTCCTACCTTGCACCAGTGTGTGTGTGTGTGTGTGTGTGTGTGTGTGTGTTAGTCCTACCTTGCATCAGTGTGTGTTTGTGTG
>JACXGM010027506.1:0-14454 GCA_016801145.1 Umbra pygmaea | reverse complement strand
ATTGCTGGTGTAGGGATGCATTTATAGGGAATCAGGATGTTGGGCATTGCTGGTGTAGAGATGCATTTATAGGAATCAGGATGTTACGGATTGCTGATGTCCAGGGAGCAGGAAAACACAAGGGCATACATACATAAGGGAAACACTGGAAATATAATAAAACATAACTCAAAGAATGAAACAAAACAGGTCAGGACACAGGATATACACCTGCCCTACCCAACTTAATTTCCATGTTTCATGTATTGTTTATCCAGACTTACCTTGCATGTTTAGACTCATCAGTGCTGTATATACAGTATTCCCTGTGTGTGTTTGTGCATTTGGCAGTTGTATGTGATGTGTGTGTTCTTATAGGTGTCATGCTTGCTATGTTTGCTGAAGTTTTGACTCACAGCTGTCTGGTTTATTTTGTGAAGTGAATGTCTTAAGATATATAAAATCCTTATTTTCCCTTAAAATCTTCCTGTCTCTGTCTACTCTTTGCAACCCACGATTTGTTACAGACTGATGTAAATGAATTGGAAAGATCACATGTCTGTGTAGGCCTTGGTCAAACATGCTCAAGCCATAGCCTATATAACAAATGAATGAAAAGTGTCTGAATTAGCAGACAATAGAACATATTTCACGAAGTTGTGTAGTGCGTTCTTAAAAAACACCTTGTTTTTATTTACAGTTTTAATGTAAAAAAACACATAGAGAGTAGAATAATCCACATATTAGTCTAGCCAAGGTGAAATATACATTTGCACTGTCAGAAAAGTAAAAGAAACAACCCTGGCCTAGTAAAAACCTGCGATTTTCTGATTGTTTTAGATCAGATTACCCCTATTCTCTGATATATTTTGATTTAAATATGGTTTACATTGAATCCCGCTTGGATTGGCTATTAATCATTTTTTAAAGTGACATTCTCTTTGGTGTCATATATGAATTTCATGGACTTAAAAAATGAGGCATTGAAAAGTTTGTAAGTACACCAGAAGTATATTTAAATAACATTTGCCTGATGGCTGCTAGTCTCGGCTGCTACCGAGATCCCGTGGGATCACGCACAGAGTACATGTATTGCCTAGCAGCCGAGAGTAAGCAGCCACCGAGCAAGTGTTATTTAAATATACTTCTGTTGTACTTACAAACTTTCCAATGCCTTGTTTTATAAGTACAGAACCTATTTGTACTACAGTAGAAGTTTGGTACCATTCCGGGCATTATTAGTGGGGTTATTTACGAGATACACCCTTGGTTCCATTAGCGCCTGCACTAAGCCATTCGGCTGATAGCGCTAACTCGACAAATGTTATATAACAAGGGGAAAAAGCTTATGGGGGGTTGTTTGGCTCGAGGTCAAGGTGCAAAGGACCCTAGGGTTATATTACTCCGAACCATCACTTTAAGAAAATGATGTATGACACCCATAAAACTCAAATACAGTGAGAAGTATCTGTCTTATGCCATTCTTTAAATAGGCATGGCTTTAGATGTTTCTGGAAGACATGCATTGAATCCAGCACCATGACCAGGACAAAGAAGAGTTTTGACAGCAGTGGACATCTGCTTGCCCATCATTAAGCTTAATGTTATAATGCACAGAGAGAAAAGGGCATATAAAAAGTATAGCAAGTCCCATTCAAGTGCACCCCCTGCCCACACATCCCCACACAGAGGGGCAGGAAAAGGACCCACAATCCACTATCCTCTTTCCCAACCTTCACCCCTCTCACACCACTCCGCCCTTTAATCCTGTTCTCCTCCTTATCTTTCCTCATCCCGCGTTGCTCTTCATCCTCCGCTCCCTATTTTCATCTCTCTTTGATCCCACCGTAGCTGCCCTCTCTCTGCCTCCACCCTCTCTCCGTCCACTCCTTCTCCGCTCACATCACTCTGTTCTCTGTGTCGCTCTCTCCTCCCTCTGTCTCCCTCTCTTGTTGGGTATTCTGTGTGTAAGGGGTTCTTGACGCTCCATTGGAATAAGAATCCATGCATTATTTGATAATCAGAGTGTATTGTAATCCTTGACCCTGGCCCTGCATCTCAAATACGGATTGGGGATTAGACTGCGGACGGACGGGGCTGCTAGCAAGTCTGTCTGCTCTGTGACAGGCTGGCTAACTCTCTCCTGCTCGTCTCACTGCCTGCTTCTTTCTGTCTGTTTCTCTGCCGCAATGCCTGTCTGTCTGTTCGCCTCAATGCCTGTTTATCTGCCTGCCGAAATGTCTGTTTGTCTGTCTGTCTGCCTGCTTTACAATCTGTCTCTCTATCTGGCTGTCTGCTTCAAAGTCTGTCTGTCTGCATCAATGCCTGTCGGTCTCCCTCAATGCATGTTTATCTGTCTCTATCTGTCTGTCTGCTCAAAGCCTGTTTACCTGTCTGTCTGGCAAAATGTTTGTCTCTCTGTCTGCCTGTCTGTCTTCCATCTATGATGGCTCCAGTACTCCTGTGTCTTAAGGCGGTGGACATGCTGTGCTGTTTGTGTGTTGGCTATGGGAGGGAGCTGGTTTGTATGGTTGTAAAGGATTGTAGAACAACACTCAGAAGGGCTCCTGGATAGGATGTACATGGAGCACATCACGGTGCCCCTTGATTCCCACCTGTCTATATTAGAGAGGGACGAGGAGCAGCCAACACTTTGTGTGTGTTGTGTGACCGTGTATGGAGCCTGATGATTGTGCACAGCCCTGAGCTGACCCGTATGATGCAGCAGGAGAGAGAGAGACAAAGGGAGTGGGGACATTTCAGGAGGAGAACATGTAAGGAGACCCATGTTTTCAGGCAGTCTGGAAACAACAACAGAATGCGCATGTATATTCAGCCAGGTGGATGTGAGTCCATGTCTGATCCCAGCAAAGTGTATCATATTTGCCTCTAATAATTGTGCCTTTCCAAAGGAAATGACAGCTTTCCACTGAAGTGTGCATAGAGACATTCATCACTCCTAACACCATCATACAAGCTCGTCCTGTCAGAGCCTCAAGATGCTTCCTTGTGCATTCTGAACCAATTAATGGCTTTTAATAAAGGACTAACTCTGTATCTTGAATCATACTGAAATGTACAAAATGGACCTCAGTGGTGCTTTCCATGGTTTTACACTGAATTGTAGACAGGGCTTTATGATTTCATGATATCATCATTCATTGTATTGACATTTTGTTTCATCATGGTTTTATTTTAAATGCTTACACCTTGGGTTCTGAGAGAACCCAAGTTACATTAAGGGCATCATACTGATGTCAGTAAGGTATCTGGTTCGAATCACCGACCACCAAAATGAAACCACTGTCAATCTGTCTGGGAGTGAAAACCAATCTAGCTGTGGCTAGAGTCTGTATTATTTAGAGTCTGTATTATATAGAGTTTGTATAAAATAGAGTTTTTTATTATATAGAGCCTGTATTATATAGAGTCTGTATTACAAAGAGTCTGTTTTACATAGAGTCTGTATTATATAGTCTGTATTATATGGAGTCTGTATTATATAGAGTCTGTATTATATAGAGTCTGTATTATATAGAGTCTGTATTATATCGAGTATGTATTATATGGAGTCTGTATTATATGGAGTCTGTATTATATAGAGTCTGTATTATATAGAGCCTGTATTAAATAGAGTTTGTATTATATAGAGTTTGTATTATATAGAGCCTGTTTACTATGGACTCTGTATTATATATAGTCTGTAATATATAGAGTCTGTATTATATAGAGTTTGTATTATATAGAGTTTGTATTATATAGAGCCTGTTTTATATGGAGTCTGTAATATATAGTCTAGTATATAGTCTGTATTCTATAGAGTCTGTATTCTATATAGTCTGCATTCTATAGAGTCTGTATTCTATAGAGTCAGTATTATATAGAGATTGTATTATATAGAGTTTGTATAATATAAAGTTTGTATTACATAGAGTATTATATAGCCTATGCTAGCAGTAGCTTGGAGACGTGATGTAATCATATGTGTTGTTCCTGTTCTGTTTTGATATTGTCATTGATCATTTGGTCAAACCAGGATGAAACCACGAAGACGGTTCTTAAACATGGAGATGGAAAACAAGCAATAAAAAATAACAAAAGGGTTAGATTTTGAATGTCATTTTTGTGCTGTTGAAGACATGTCTGGTGTATCAATCCATACAGCATATGGACATAGACGTTGTGTGAAGCAACTGACCAAATTACGCTTGATTTACTTCTGTGGTTAATATATTAGTAAACCCGCCCCCATTACATTCCCTCCAGGTCATCGATGCAAATGAGAATGGGTTCTCAGAACTTTCCTGGTTAAAAATTGGTGAAACACAAGATACATAAAAAACAGTGAACAAAAACACCTTTAAAGATGCCATCAGGTTGAAAGAGCTGCATCGCTTATACCTTTATCCCACATACACACACACATTTCTATCTCTATACCCTAGAGCTTAACCATAGCCTAACCCTGACCCTCCGTAACCTGATTCTTATGCCTAACTTAACTGACAAGACCACCTAACGCTAAACGGAAAATAAATCTGAAAGTAACCCTAAAATGAACACTATGCCCTATTGCAAGTTTTTCCCAAATCCTAAACTCTAAGCTGGAAATCGCATTTTCTCTAGTGGGTCCCTGACAAAAAAAGAGTGTGGGGACAAATTTCATGTTTTACTCTCTTAGTGGGGACTTCAGGTCTGCACATGTACTCATATACCTGAAAATCTCACACACACTCACACGCAAATGCACACATGCACACGCACGCGTACACACACACACAACATTTCTCTTTAGGAATGGAACCACTGCTGAAAGACACATGTCTAACATTGCCATCTAGTGGAAATTTTCAATGGCTTACCAGAGAGATCTATAGATGAAACCTGTACAAACCATCATCTCAGGAACACACTTTTACACATGGTTTTAAATTGAGATTTCACGGACATATACATAGTTTAAAAATATTGTGTGAACACAGTACATGTGTGCTAATATGTGTATTCTTCTCGTTTTTTGTAAAACTATTGAAACACTGCATGCAATCTCTTCCAGGTCATTGCTGCAGTACACTAAAACATAGATGTATAATCGATTGTATGGTTTAGCTTTTTGAAACAACAATTAAAAACGTTCTCAAACTTTAGCCACTTTTAGCTTAACATCTATGGAATTACCATGGCATTTAATAAAAATGTTTATCCTGGCGCTGGTGGCTGTTTTGCATATACGTCTATAATTGTTTTATATTCTATCATCAGGATTGTGGCAAATGGGGGAATAGTAATAGTTAGGGGGCCTTGAGAGGAAGAGGGCCCTGGAATTTAAATAATGTTATCATATCAGTGGGGCCCCTGCACATCCTCTTTCATGGGGCCCAGAAATTCTAGCTGCACCCCTGGCTATCATTTTATCAAATTAGCAAACAATTACATTTTCTTAAAACAAACGCTTTATCTAATTAAGCATATGTGATAACTTTTCATTTGTATTGTTGAACTGTTATGTTTTTGTTAAGTTAGAGCCCTAATTCAGTGGTTGTAGCAGCCCTTGTTTATTTTCTCTTGTTGTGCACAATTGGTTGCACGTGGTCGGCAGAAGCTCGAGGGTTTGGCTGGGTTGCCAAATTATTTGGGAGATCATGACTGCATCACATTCTGTGATTCGTAGTTGGCTTCAGCCATCTTGTGTGCTTTCTCAAACAATACCAGTGCCCGCTCAAAAACACTCAGTGACCACAAAATACTTCACATCAAATGTCTAGTAACTTTGATCGAGTTGGAAACTGTTATTATGATGTCTCTACACTACTTCACCGATTGTATACCATTGAATCTTAGCACCATTTTTCAATATTTTATGATGCTCAGCCATGTTACTCAAAAGATTTGATGTTGACTTTTCCACAATATTCAAATTGGCACTGAATTTGGCCGGATTTAAAGAAAAAGGAGTTAGACTTCCTATACCATCAAACAGCAAAATGTCAACTAGTGAATTTCTTCTTCAGCTATACTTTCACTGGAACATCCTGCTTTCATCACCAAATCATATTGAGCATTTGAAGAGGTTATTTCCAAATCGTTATATTTACCAATCTTTTGGGTTTTGAAGCAGTTATCTGGTGCTATTGTGTGAGTGTGTGCAATATTACTGTTTTTAAGTTTTCAGTTTAAACACTACATTCTCCTCTTTAGCTTAAATGTATTTTTTGTACTGAGGTTGAATGTGATACTGTTAGTGATGGGCAAACAAATCTTCATTGCTTTTCTTCTAGCAGCATTATAAGATGGCAGCATAATTCATGTTCTTTTTCAAAATAAAGGCCATTGATGTAATCCCTTGCAATGTGTGAAATTTCGATGTGGCTTTTATTTTGAAAAAGTAAATCTGAGTAAGTGCTGCCAACATTATATCCTGCTGCAAGAAGAACAGCAATGAAGGTTTGTTTGCCCATCACTAGATATTGTGTCTCACCTTTGTTAAGATGAACTCTTTAGTAATAACCCACTGAATGTAAAAGTATTCTCCTCTAATTTCTAGTTTGAGCT
This sequence comes from Umbra pygmaea, assembly GCA_016801145.1. Taxonomy (NCBI): domain Eukaryota; kingdom Metazoa; phylum Chordata; class Actinopteri; order Esociformes; family Umbridae; genus Umbra; species Umbra pygmaea. Next base: position 7,923 of record JACXGM010027506.1, on the reverse strand, counting down.
CAGCTAAACATCACTGCAGTAGTATTACAAGGATCATAAGATAAATCATTTAGCAATTTAACTTGGGAGTTTTAAAGAATTTCAACACGGCAACAAAAATGTATTTTAAAAAAGAAGTAATTATTAGAATCAAATTGTTTGACTAGTCTTTTATCCCTACAGTGAAACAGCACATAAACATACTTTTAAATGGTTTATTTGAAGCTAGTGTGAATCACAGAAAAAAATGTCTGTCCATTAAGTGTAAATAATGTGGTTTTCAGTTGTATGCAAACAGTTGTCCTGACATTCGGTTTTGTAAAAACATTAATACAAGGCAACACTGCTGGATTCCTGTGGTGAATTCTGATCTCACAGCTTGTGAAAGGCAGATGAAACACAGCATTTTGTTACCTAGACTACAAAATGTGTATCTTACTCAATTTTATCTCTCATGGTATGGGTTTTAGGTTGTCATAAATGGAACTTTTCAGTCTAAAAAAGACAGCATATCTTATACCCCTGTAATGAAATGTGAGAATCTGTGATACTGGTAGATTTTGAAGAGTGTAACAGTCGGGGAATTTATTTTTAAACAAATCTCTTTACTCACTCAATAGTCGTGATTTTCTTGGGATAAACTTAAATTACTTGGCAGGATTTACCCAGGGAGTGGAGTTCAGAATTTAGCCCTACATGACCAGGTAAAGGGAGTACATTTAGCTCTTTAATAACTTCCCTGACTTGGCGAACACCTACATGTACTGGTGGATACTGCTGGAGTACTTTTATTTTGTCCTTTTTACACCTCTGATTTATTTTAATGAGTCCTGAAAACATGATTACTGGCAGGATTCATACCCAGTGCTGTGGCTCAGTTTTTCAACCAACAGATCGTCGCACATGCATTTAGAAAAACAGATCAAGCTGCAGGCAGCGTTAGAGAAGAAAAATATATGTTTACCAATGACTGAATAAATGGTGCAAGGAAGAACGCTTTCTGGAAACAAAACACACCATTCACAGAGGCTTTGCTCTGCGTTCAGAAAACGATGTATGCTCAGGAACTTCACAACAGTCAAGACACTGCAGTTCACAAAATAATCAATTTGCAGCATCAATTAGACTTTATTTAAAATGTATTAACTAGTTCTCTTTATTTGTATTCTCAGTCACAGATGTAAAGAAAAATCAATTTCTCCACTCATAAAGCATTTATAGATAAGCACTTCATGATAATTAACAGTGCAGCTGGTTTGTCACTGATCTATAGCACCATCATTAAATGTGCATGTATGAAATTCATGCATATGAAGTATATATATATATATATATATATATATATATATATATATATATATATATATATATATTATAATAATAATTATATAATACTTATAATAATGTATATATACATTCCTCCTTATTTATTTATCTATCGGTTTGTCAGTCAGTCAGCTAATTAGTTACACAACAATGGAAGCTGGAACAGGTGAGTCCCTACCACTGCCTACCTGGTTGCGTCAGAGTCAGCAAGTCTCCTTGCATACGTGATTCCTGTGGTATTTTCTTCGTATTTAAAGGGCACAGAAGATCAACTCCTGAGAGACACTTTAATTTACTTACTGGCCTTTAAAAAGATCCTCCGATTTGATTTGGCGTAGTAATACAGTTAATGGTGTATATCTGTTAAATGGCAATCGTACGCTCTGGTATCGATCATCTCCAGGAGAGCACCTGACAGACGGTAGCACTAGGAGGACATTATCGTTTTGTCACAAGAGCGGAAGAGCTTAATGTGAGTTCTCCAGCTACCCCATGTATGGTACGAGTACTATATTATGAGGTGCCCCTTTTTTTGCCATAGATGTGATCTCGTATACAAAGGCTTACATAAAAGAGTTTGAGGGTATTTTACTATTGGACAGTAGGCCTATACAGAATGAAGAAAGGGAGGGAGACAGACAGACCGACAGAGTGCATCATGGTATAAATACATCATCCACTGGATTACATGATTTACAGAGAAAGGCACAATGGATTTTAGTGACAGATGGGCCAACCAGACTGATAGACTGTGTACAGACCAGTGGTGGGCCATCAAGGCCTGCAAAGCCTTCTCTGCAGGCCCAAAGATAGTTGCCTTCCTTTTAGCGCAGCTCATATAAATGAAAGATTTTATCCAATAACATTTTTTTCATCTATGTTGTCTCCGGGTAGACTGGGGCATTCAAAATTCCGAGTGAATACTGTCTGCTGTTGAAGCCCATCAGGACCATGTCGTTGATTGTCATATTTTTAACCAATCAGATTTCGACTTTAACATGTTGGGTGTGTTCTTTGGCCAACTAAAGCGTTTCTGCAGGCCTTACGTCAGCATCGTTTCTGTTGCTGATAGGAGTGGCAGTTCAATAAAGTTCAACAAAAAAAAAATTAAAGTTTGCCATCCGAACAAGAACTAGCTTAGCTCTCCCGTCTCCGATTTCTTTAAACTTTAAATTTTTAGATTGTTAGATTTTTAACTTTTAGCAGAATGGCAGATGGAGGTGAAGAAGTAGCTTTGGTGGCGAATATAGGGCTGGGCAGGATCGACCCTCAGCACTGGGCAAGATCGTTTATTGGAACTTAACGCAAAGATGTGCTGTAAATCCCGTCATAGAAGTCTTTATAAAAGAGAAAGGAGGACGGACTTCGTTTTCAAATAATGAACAGCTTTGGTGAGTTTGATGGATTTTTATATATTTTTACTAACAGGGCCTTAGGGATGGGCCGATACAAGTACTTGGTATTGGGACCGATACTGGGCATAAGTACTTCTACTTGTGAAAAAGGCCCGATACTCCAAGTCGATACTTCCTCAACATTTAAGAGCGTTATGCTGGTGTTATGCAAGCGTTACGCTGTACAGATTAGCCATAGATGGCCATAGTTGTAAATCTGATTCACGTAAATGTTTCAATGGATATGTTCGGCCCTATGCATATATTTCATATAAAAGACTTAAAACTTAAAGCAGCTCTACTTTGTTTGATGGCTTGTGACCATCCATCTTCCTCTTGATTACATTCAGAGGTATTCACAGGGATTAATTTAAGAAAATTTGCTGTGGTCTCTTAACTTTTCCTGAGCTGTATGTATATCATTGGAATTTGTTATTTTGGAAAGCATCTGTATAGGCTGTGCCCTGGAGACCTACAGTACCTAATCACCAAGTCACGAGCACTATTGAAGTTTTAGAATATCTATAATTATTTAGCAAGTTGCATTTAGTCTCGTTGCAAATCATTGATATGAACAGGCCGTAGAATAATAGAATGAATGAATAGAATAGATAAATCAATTTGTCGAGTCTTCTAAATTTTTTACGTCCTGAGCAAACCTGCTAACGCACTTGTATTTATTTTGTGTTTATAATAGTAAAAATAGTGTTTTTTTCCCTGGCCCTTTTTTTTCTTTTTTTTTGGTTGAGGAGAGGGGCACCATTTTAAGATCTCGTCTAGGGTGCCAGATTAGCCAGAAACGCCCCTGGTTATTATAGTGCATTTTAATTTAAGAAGATATTGAAGGCCTAGGCGTAAAATGCACGGCCAGCCACTGGTACAGACAGACAGTCAGACAAACAGTCAGTCAGACAGGTTGACATTACATTCCTTTCCAGGAACATGCAGTCCCAGATGCCCCACGTCCAGTGTAGAATAGGCACTTCCATCCCTGCTGCCCCATCCTGTCCCCTTCACAAGATGAGCACCGCCTGCCCAGTAGTACCGAGGTATTTTGAAATATTAATATTCCTCGGGTGAGCAGACGGGCGCGGTGACTTGACACACAGACAGAAACGGAGAAGGAAGGCTGGATATACAGAGGTATGGGGTTATGCACAGCTGTGGCCCAGGCGATGTCTTATCTACCTGCCCTCGTCCCCTTGCGCACCTTATCCTAGCCTCACACTCGGGCTCGATGGTAACCAGAGAGCCCTGGTCTGCTCCACAGAGACATCAACTGCATATGAATCTCAACTGTTGCATACTGCATCTAAGACTAATTGGAATCCTACAACTGGGTCACCGTCATTGTTTTTCAAGTACTGTCAAGTCAGGGGAAACATATGGAACTAAAATTACACCCCAGCCCCTAGCAGGAGTGCTTTGATTGGATCCTCTCGCTCTTTCGGTCTTTCCCTCTCTAGATACAGAGTTCCATCTGCGCTCCGATGGCTGAAGGGGGCAGAAGGAGGAAGGGCAGATGCTCTCCATGTTCGCAAACAACACTGTCTGGTTGTGTCTGTGTGTGCGTGTGTGTGTGTGCGCGCGTGTGTGTGTGTGTGTGTGTGGCCTACATGCCCCACTGTGACTTCATTTCTAATCTTGCCTGTACAGCAAAGACATTTTGGGGTCACATTTATAATGTTTGTTTATATCTTTAAAGTGGATAACTCACTACCCAAAAGCAATCAGATTAGACTATCATTCTGTCCTAAACCCTAACCCACAACACATCTACATCTACTGCATGCGTTCAAATGGGATGTACTCCACTAGTCTTCGCTGTGATCAGTTAATACGCTGCTAGAACAACGTCTGAAAGGGCCTCAGATAGAGATACTTTTAATGTCCACTGGCTCCCGTCAAGATGCTGAGAGGATATGTGGAGATGGAGGATTATGCCTTGACGAGTGCAGATCCAAATTAAAGCTCGCTCAATCACTCGACCAAACCATACAGGGCTCCTTCTTTTGGAAGATGGCCGGGTGGTTCGTGCTTTCTCTCTTCATTAATGTTCATCACCATCTTGATTGGCATAGACAGTTCTGATTGGACTGCTTGGTCAATATGGGCACTAATTCTTCCATCAACTGTTGGACCAGCTCCCGTGTCAGATTTTGCTCTCTCTTCTCTCCCTCTCTTGCTACTTTCTTCCCTATTCCCCCCCGTCTTTAATATTGTAGGCCTACTTCATGTGTATATTTACACAAAATGCAGTTTGGTGGTTAACGTTGAGGTGTGTTGTTTGAACTAAACATCCCTGCATGACATTGTTCTTGACCCTGTGTAGAGGTGATTTAGCTAAAGACAAAGGAACTTCAGATGCTTATTACAGCTGGTGACTGGTTATTGTTTGAAAATTCATTCATGTGTTTCACACAGCTAATATACTGACGATTGCAGGCTGCACGTGTAAACAACTGGCCTTCTTGAAATCGCTCTTGAGGGATAACATACCATGCATCACTTCTCTACCCAGTTGTCTATGCATCTTTTGAGAAGAACAAAAATCTTTGACAATATCATTACGAAAGAAACGCATCATTGCAAATTCAAACTTCACACGACAACAAAGAAACGTGATCACACATTTTGTTCCGTATCAATTCCTTGGTTTTTCTTTTCCTTTTTTGTCTATCTCAGCACGATTCTTTTCTCTGTCTTGTGACTGGAAATGGTATTTGGGAGACAAACAACTTCATTCTGCAGTGCGTCAGTAATTAGCTGTGGAATTAGCGGGCTTGACGTGCCTCCACAGATCAGCCAGAACCTCCAGGGAGGCCCGCGGGTCCAGGCAAGCCGCATTTCCAATTATTGTGTTGAATTGCTAATTTAGTTATTGTGCCTAGCGTAATTGTGATGGGTATTGGGTGTGCGATTCAATTTGTTTTATATTTTTGTGGGCTGGCGGCTTGGTAATAGAGCTGACCTATCTGGTGGCAGGGAGCAGTGAGGAGAGTTCGTATACGGAAAACAAAGGAAAGACACTACAAAGCCCCCCCCACTCTTCTCTGTCTCTATCTCTCTCTCTCCCTCTATCTCTCTCTCTCACATCACTTTAGTTTGATCTGCCTCATCCCTCTTAAGACTGTTGAAGTTAAAAAGCTTGAAATTTAGAAAAATAGCACTTTGATCATCTTCAGGGTGGAAGGCACAGCGCATTAGGCGGCCAGAACATTGAGGGCTTTAGTTTGGAGATAAGAGGGGGGGGATGTCATTCTTTCCCAAATATTGCAGCAGGAGTATTGTGTACATGTTGAAGGTACTCTCTGCCCTGGCCGGATTAGTATGCTACTTTAACAGGACTCTGAAGACTTAACTGCTAGAGAGTGTTATGTGTCTTCCTAAATTCTAAATGGGATACTTGACAAAGATGTCTTCGTAGTTGAGGTATTAGTTCATACTTTTAGGTCACAAACAAGGTGGCACTGTTGAAGTGAAATGAACATTGAATTGTCACTTTTAAGTGGTTGTCTCTACGTAAGGTACCGACAGCTATCTACAGAGTTAAATATGTCAAAATGTAAATATTGTTGAAAAGTTTGAGGCTCAACAAGAGAGGGAGAAGATACCTGCATTTCTTATATTAAATACATAGTTGCAGATACAATAAAAGCACTCATAAAGTGTAGCCAGCTCAGACCGAGGTCACAATGACCAGATTCTTTAAATATCCTAATTGGCAATCTTGGATGTGAGTGGAGGGCACATCTTGCCTGCTGCTCTTCACTACTACAGGTAGTTACTTTTCTATTGCTGTCAGTGCCTCTGTGTCTCTCTGCAAACTATCCAACCAGGTCTGGTTTTCTGGAATATGTAGCTTTTGAGGCTCCTCCTAAAAATCAGAGATCTAAATCTGTGGGAATGGGTTGAGACATTTTCAGCCAAATAATCTACGGTCTTCATTTAATATAAGCCAGTGCCAAGTAACCAGGAGGACCTCATTGCCCAGGTAATGTCTCTGCCCCGGGCCACAGATCACAAGGAGCTGTTAGGATTCCTACTTGCAGTTAAAGAGTCTTAGCTTCGTTCCAGAGTTTGTGAAGCAGTCTAAGCTCCAGACTCTGAATCACACATGCCCCCTGGCGACGGGGGTTTGAGCCTCGTTCCGTCGCTGGCTGTGCCCGTCTCCCCTTACATGCCTGTCTTCCTAGCTTCTGCTTCCTACTGTTCTTTATTTCAAAATATAAAATAAAATACCCTAACAAAATCTTAAAAACATGAATAAACATCTTGCCCCAAATGTTTTGGATTTGGCAGCATGCTTGAGGAAGCATGTGAGCGGCCTCGACCATCCCGCACCTGTTTAGGAGTTACAGACATGACAGAGTCAGCGGGAACCGGACATTACATTTACAGTTCAGTTATATTGGGAGAGGTTTTATCGAGATCAACCCACAGGGGCAGAGAAACTTAAGGTAAAGTGCCTTGCTCAAGGATACACAAGACATATGGCACAGTCAGGAATGAAATCGGCAACTTTCTGACTACAGATCTGACTCCCTAACCACTGAGCCATCCGACCAATTTGTTTAAACAGAAGGATTACCAAAAGTAAATAAAGATTGGACAAAGAACACAACTAATTCTCCCTGGCATCTCTTGTGTCGCTGACATCACTGTTTGTTGCCCTCTTCTCTCCTGCACTTTGATCCGTGTCCCGAACATGTGCTCCACTGTGGCCTTCCATGAGCATGTCCAGAATCAAATATGGAAGGTATGTAGCATTGTGTGACCATTTTCCCAGTGGAGTCTATCCAGTTTCATATATATATATATATATATATATATATATATATAAGGACACACTAAGGACATGCATCTGGTTGATTGTAGATGTGTTGGTATTATATGTAACAATGCAACAAAAAGTTTGAACAAAAGAAAATGCACAGCAGCTTTTTCCTTTTTCTCACCCCCCTCCCAAAATTTGTCCCAACAAACCCAACCCAATCCCCAGCCGTCCCCTCCATCCAGCGGTGTAGCACAATATCCTGGACCCTATGCATAGGCAGTCCTGATGGGCCCCCATGTTCCTCAACCCCAATATATTCCAGACTTTTCAAGGGCCCTCTCTCTTTTTTGGGCCCTGGTAATCAGTATTGGTTTTACCCCCAGTCCGACGCCCCTGCCTCCATCCCATCCAGAACACCTGGACCTCGACTCACTGACCCCCCCCCCC
>JACXGM010027505.1:0-14586 GCA_016801145.1 Umbra pygmaea | reverse complement strand
TTACACTGTCCTACATCATTACACTGGATCCATTACACTGTCCTACATCATTACACTGGATCCATTACACTGTCCTACATCATTACACTGGATCCATTACACTGTCCTACATCATTACACTGGATCCTTTACACTGTCCTACATCATTACACTGGATCCATTACACTGTCCTACATCATTACACTGTCCTACATCATTACACTGTATCCCTTACACTGTCCTACATCATTACACTGTATCCCTTACACTGTCCTACATCATTACACTGTCCTACATGATTACACTGTATCTGTTACACTGTCCTACATCATTACACTGTAACCATTACACTGTCCTACATCATTACACTGTATCCATTACACTGTCCTACATCATTACACTGTCTTACATCATTACACTGTATCTGTTACACTCCTACATCATTTCACTGGATCCATTACACTGTCCTACATCATTACACTGTATCCGTTACACTGTCCTACATCATTACACTGTATCCGTTACACTGTCCTACATCATTACACTGTATCCGTTACACTGTCCTACATCATTACACTGTATCCATTACACTGTCCTACATCATTACACTGTATCCATTAAACAGTCCTACATCATTACACTGTCTTACATCATTACACTGTATCCATTACACTGTCCTACATCATTACACTGTATCCATTACACTGTCCTACATCATTGCACTGTATCCATTACACTGTCCTACATCATTGCACTGTATCCATTACACTTCCTACATCATTGCACTGTATCCATTACACTGTCCTACATCATTACACTGTATCCATTACACTGTCCTACATCATTACACTGTATCCATTACACTGTCCTACATCCTTAAACTGTATCCATCACACTGCCCTACATCATTACACTGTATCCTTTACACTGTCCTACATCATTACACTGTATCCATTACACTGTCCTACATCCTTACACTGTATCCATTACACTGTCCTACATCCATTACTGTCCTATATGGTATCATCAGTGACTATGATTACACATTCAATTTTGAGGTGGTGTGAAAGTGATGTCGTAGTATCTTTCTGAACGCCCCACAGGACAGAAGTAGTCCAGTGCCCATCCTCAATGCTAAGGACCCCATAGACCGGCTGGTGGAGTTCACACCCACCAAGGCTCCCTATGACCCCCGCTGGATGCTGGCAGGACGCCCTGGCCAGAGTGAGTCCCCCCTGCACCAACACACACTTGTATACTTATGTGTCTTTAAAAACCTAAAGTATTGTATTTAATGAAAGAGAAGTAACTTTTCAATCACTGATAGAAACTGCCACACTCATCACATACTCCATCAATAAAGGGTCTCCATCATTCTGTCCTTTGTCAATAATTACCGTCCCTCAGTAAAGTTCTGTCCTCAGGGCACACTAATAGTGAAACACGAGCTCAACAAACCTGTATTTGGTGTCATTTAAAAGCAGACCGGCCATTTGCATTGTTATCATCTCCCCTGGGTCAAGGGGTAAAGTAATTTCTGACTGTTGGATGGGGTTGTAATCTAGTTGGAGGGGGTTCCTGATCCAGACACAGAGACACGCTGAACCCTTAGTGTCATGCTGGCTGGGCGGATGAAGAGATGGAGATAGCAGTGGAATGGATGGTTTGTGTTTTACACGCAGGGTCAGGCCTGAGCAGATCCCATATCAGTGTAATTACAACTTTGGACAGAGGGAGAGACTGGTGGCGTGGGGAGACCCCGTCCATGTCTAGTGGTGATGAGTAGGGAGCCTTAATTGAATGGTAACCTCTTAGAGTAGCCCTGTCTCTCTCACTCTGCCAGAAGTAGGAGAGCTGAGCTGGCTCTTAACTGCTTCATCTGTCACAGGCCCGACAAGATTAAAGATATTCGCTTAAATTAAATAAAAGAAACACAGCTTTTGCCTGCATGGATATGACAAGTGTGTGGTCCAACCCTGGAACGGTAACATGTTATTTTTTGCTGCTAGATTGTAATAAGAAATGTTTACATTGTAACAATCCATTATTAACGGAGCTCTCCTTCCTGCCACTGCAGCTCCAAAGAGTCCGTGGCAGAGTGGCTTCTTCGACCATGGCTCCTTCTCTGAAATCATGCAGCCGTGGGCTCAGAGTGTCGTTGTGGGTAGGGCCAGGTGAGTAACAGCATCGCCCTCACGCGTGATAGGCAACATACACACAGGCGTCACTCTCTTTTGTCAAGCACACCAATGCATTAAGGCCACGTCTTTCTTGCATGTCCACATAGCCTCTGTGGGTATCTAGGTCACAACATCATATGCTTACAATGTACCATTATGCAGTTAATGGAACAGGATGTTGCATGCTGGAAATACATAGTGGTTCAACAGCCTTGTCATTAGACTCTAACAGACGTGTCCCAAGACCATGGTCAGTCCTGTCCAGCCTGGTTTCAAAAGAGCTGGCGTGTTGTAATGGTTTGAGGGAATGGTTTCCAGCCCAGGTCCCTTTTGATTAACAACTGAATGCCACAGCCTAACTGAGAATAGGTGCATGTCTTTGTGGCTACAGTTAACCCTACATCATATGGATATTTCCCGCAAGATCCTGAATGTATCACAAATCTGTAGCAAATGTGTGACGTCATTGTGTCAGCATCAATCAAAACGATAGGTATCTGGTAAAATCCACCTCCCACGCAGTGAGCTCTGACACATCCCGTCCTTGCTCTCACACAGGCTGGGCGGCATACCTACTGGAGTTGTTGCTGTGGAAACCCGATCGGTAGAGCTGTCAATCCCAGCCGATCCAGCCAACCTGGACTCTGAAGCCAAGGTAAGGGCCTCCCGATGTCCCGCCTGTCCCGGCATTCTCGCTCGAAAACATAAACATAAAAGTGGGAGGCTTGATCTGTCCTTACCTGCGGTTGTGTCCTGCATACAGATCATCCAGCAGGCGGGCCAGGTGTGGTTTCCTGACTCAGCGTTTAAGACTGCCCAGGCCATCAAAGACCTGAACCGCGAAGGCTTGCCTCTGATGGTGTTCGCCAACTGGAGGGGATTCTCTGGGGGAATGAAAGGTACCAGACAACGAGCCTTGGTGTATTTGTTCCGTTATTTTCTGGGTCTGTTTTTATGACATTTCCGTTGGTTGCCTTTCAGACATGTATGACCAGGTGCTGAAATTTGGGGCGTTCATCGTGGATGGGCTGAGGGAGTACCGCCAGCCTGTTCTGGTGTACATCCCACCCCAGGCAGAGCTCAGAGGGGGGTCCTGGGTGGTCATAGACCCAACCATCAACCCCCGACACATGGAGATGTACGCTGACAAAGACAGCCGGTGAGTTACTCAACAATTCCCAAAGTGGGGTACTTTGATGTTCGGGGGTATGCGAAAAGGATTGTGGTTCGGTGTGTATTTGTATTTTAATATTTAAACTGGCCTATATGTTTTAGTGAGGTTTTCTTGTCTGAATAGACCAATCTAACTTTAAAAAACAATCACCACCTAGTGTCTGATGTTTTCATTGGGTAAGTGAAACATTCAGTAATCAAATATACAAATTGATTAACGACAGGTAATCCTAAGTACACACAAGTTAAGAGGAGGAACAACGATATACCGTAGATCACATACCCACTTATACACCGATCAGCCATAACAGACCACCTGCCTAATATTGTGTATGTCCCCCTTTTGCCACCAAAACAGCAGTCCCATCCGCAACAAACTGTGTTGCACTGTGTTCTGACACCTTTTTATCAGAACCAGCATGAACTTTTCCAGCAATTTGAGCTACAGTAGCTTGTCTGTTGGATCGGACCACACATGCCAGCCTTCGCACCTCACGTGCATCAAAGAGCCTTTGCGCCCATGACCAGTTTACCGCTTTTCCTTCCTTGGGCCACTTTTGTTAGGTACCTACCACTGCAGACTGGGAACACCCCACAAGACCTGCAGTTCTGGAGATGCTCTGACTTAGTTGTCTAGCCATCACAATTTGGCCCTTGTCAAAGTCTCTTAAATCCTTAACCTTACCCATTATTCCAGCTTGTTAATTTTGTTATTAAAGTTTGTTTTCGAAGCAGGAAAATTGGGCAAGTGTAAGGATTTGAGCGACTTTGACAAGGGCCAAAGTGTTCAGTCATGTTGAGGTTCTGTGTTGAAGCTGTTCTCTGTTCTACAGTGGTGGAGTGTTGGAGCCCGAGGGGACGGTAGAGATCAAGTTCAGGAAGAAAGACCTGGTGAAGACCATGCGGAGGGTGGATCCTGTCTACATGAGCCTGGCAGAGAGACTGGGTGAGTGGAACGCTGCAGCTCTATTCAGATACAGAGACGTGCTTCTCCCCTGCAGACTGCCTCACGCACTGCTCTGTCTGTAGCTCTCTGAGGGAGGGATTGTGATACGCGTGCTTGTGCTTGTGTATTTGAGCGTGCGTGTGTATTTGAGCGTTCGTGTGTATTTGTGCGTGCGTGTGTATTTGTTCCTGCGTGTGTATTTGTGCCTGCGTGTGTATTTGTGCGTGCACTGTAATTCCCTGTCACTCTGTTCTTTATCTGAGGTGATGGTATCATTCCTGCTCTGTTCCCCGGGGAGATGTGTCAATCACAGCAGGGCCAGATCAATCAGCAGGTCCTGCTTTCCCCCGCCCCTCCTGCTTCCTCCTCCCACCCAAACCGGCCATATTGATTTTCCTCTGGGCCCACAGGAGCGCCAGGCCTCTGGGGACTGTGGAGAGCCGACTGATTGGCTCTGACAGAAATCAATCTGTGCTGAGAGCAGCCAGGGGTTCTGGAGAACAGTGAAGCACAACAGGCAGAGATACTGAGAGCTGAGCCCAGCCTGCACTCTACCCTCTACCCTCATAAACATCCCATGATGAGCTAATGGGAATGTAGCTCACCCCTCAACTATTAGCTTCTAAACCTAGAAATCGACTTCATCAGACCCCCAACGCTGCATTTGAACTGTTCCTAGTATGTAACTGGCCCACATCAGAGCTTCCAGAATCATCTCTGGATTATCGTATTGATCCACTCCCTAGGTACTCCGGAGCTGGGCCAGCCAGAGAGGAAAGAGCTGGAATCCAAACTAAAGGAGCGTGAGGAGTTCCTGTTACCCATCTACCACCAGGTGGCCGTGCAGTTCGCCGACCTCCATGACACCCCGGGGCGCATGCAGGAAAAAGGCGTCATCACGGTGAGACGTCAAGGGCAAGTGTGATCGGAACACAACGTGTCCCCTTGACACTATCCTTTTACAAGGACGTTCTACTCTAAACTAAATGTCAGGTTGCCACAAACTGCAATATAGCTACTGTAGATGTCCCTTTTCAGATCCATCACAACTGGCACTGCCTAAAATATAAAGGTCCCTTATTAAAATCAATTAAAACTTTTAATTTAAGGAACACTCCAGCTCCCTGAACAGCTCATTGTTCGGGTCTTGTTTCTGACACGACAGTCACTAAAAACAACTCGGCCACCATAAGTGACTGGAAATTAATACAGTGACGTCACTGCAACATTTTTCAAAAAACAAACTGTTAGTTTTAAACCAAACTAATCTTTGAATCAAGTCAATTGGAGAAAAAAACAGGACTAATAAATATCAGGAAGTCAATCGAACACCTCCCCTGAATTTAGATGTCATTTCAAAAATGTTGCGATTACATCACTGTATATCTTTACAGTCACTTAACGGTGGCCGAGTTGGAAATTACCGAACACGATGAGGTGCTTTTGTCACTGTTGTGTTGGAAACATGACCGGCACAATGACTTTGAGCTGTTTAAGGGTCTGGAGTGTTCCATTAAGTCATGTTGACTGTCTGCAATATATCTGTCCTTTTTGTAAATGAAAAGCATTAAGTCCTTAATATAATAGTCCCTTTTCAAAAGCATTAAAGCCAGTCTGCCAGTGGTTCATAAACTTATTTAGGCTATTAACCCATTTTGAAATAAAAATATTTTCACAGCCCGACCATTTAAAGAGTGAACTAATGAACAGCTAATGTTGGCTTTATTTGTATTTAGGGCTAATACAGAAATCCTTGTGTTTTAACTTACAGGGATATGGTCATTTTTACTCCAACCCATTAGAGTTTAGAACCCACTCCGTGATACCAGAAGGTACTCGAACTAAGCGCGTCTTGGAAGAAACATTTATTTGCAAAAGCTGACAATGTTTTAATGTTTTAGGAAACATCGTTCACGAGATTGGCCAGGGTACAGAGTGCAGTCGATTGCCTAGGGTATGGAGCATTCAGTAGATTGCCTAGGGTACTCTCAGGCTGTGAGACATGTCTCTATAATTACCAGCTTCAACCGGGCCCATCACCTCAGCAAGCACAGAACTGCCCGAGGCAGGATTTCAAGCGCTCTCCATCACACACATACCTACAGCACAATGGGTTTTTTTCACGAGAGGACGACAGCTTCATCATTTCTGTTTGCTCAAATACGTCTTTGTGACAAAAAAGTCTTTTAGGATGCATGCAAATGCAACACCAAAATAATCTTTGATAGGTGCTTGCAAATGTAACCGCATAAAAATTTGAGTGACCGACAGAGAGCCATGCAGCTGCTCTGTACAGTACCAAAGAAAAATTGTCTTATTTCTTATATCACAACGTGCAAAGACTTTCGGTAATAAACAAAATGCTGTACATTATCACATTGGAACATTTGTTTTGCCTTCGATTTTATTGCTCAACTACCAGTCAGCCTTTATGTCCGTAAAATAACAGCATAGTGTATTTTCTCTGACACTCTGCTGTGTGGTTTCCCAGGACATCCTGGAGTGGCGGACATCACGACAGTTCTTTTACTGGCGTCTGAGGCGTCTGCTGCTGGAGGATACGGCAAAGAGGAAGATCCAGGGGGCCAACAGTGAGCTAACCGACGGGCAGATCCAGGCCATGCTGAGACGTTGGTTCGTGGAGGCCGAGGGGACAGTCAAGGTGAGTGTCCACTAGCCCCTCAAATGTCCTTACAACTTTCACTTCTGGTGTTGTGCATGTTTGTTTACACACCTGGTAAAATGTCTCTACATGATCTGTACATTAAACAATGATTTTCCAGTTACGATTCTAATAAATACTTCAGACACCGTATGGAGGCCCAAGTTTGCATGACACCAAAAACTGTCACTCGGTATGGCTGACAGCTACAGCTTGTAAAAAGAGCTTTAGTCTCACCTCTAATTTTGCATCGAATAAAAATATGATGAGAATATGACTTGTCTTAAAGGACACTAATCAAACACAGATGAATTAGAACAGTAAAGAGTGGCCATTTTGCCAGGAGAAAGGTTCAGCAAAATCATTTATGGCTTTTAGAAACATTTGTCTGCAGCAGACACTTTACCCAAAGATTAATCAATTAAGAACTAGTTTTTTCGCTTGCCTTTTAATCTTTATTTAGTTTTTTGAGTTATTATTAAGCAGTACTAACCATCGTTATTTGGAAAGGATAAGGAGTCAAGTTATCTATGAACAATCAACTAGAGGCTGCAGAATAGACATCTGACTTGAATACCATCCTTCACCATCTCATGATTGAAAGTCTGGATTTAGTCGTGTTAAAAATAATATCGAAAACAATCCCATACGTAATTCCTAGTTCACTCTGAAGCCTGGAGTGGAGGTGTCTGTGATACGGTGGAAATACATAGTGATGGAAGAGATGTCCCTCAACAGTCCAGACTGATGCCTTCAGGGGTGACTAGAAAAAGCCCAGCACCTGAGGTAGACTGAGAGTATATCTTTAGAAACGGCCGTCTTGTTAGCTAATACATTACTCCAATCAGGGCCGGCTATCTTAAGCTACAATTAATCTGAGCCCTGGCGCGTGCAGATAGGAGAGCGACACGCTGTTTCTTAATTAAAAGCAAACGGATTAAAAATGATTAATAAGGGCATTAAATGTTCTTGCAGACTACAAGCAGGAACGCTCTTAAAACGGCGTGAGGCCATTACCGCCCTCCCGATCCGCCTAAGCCCTCCCGCCTTTGTTTGGGATCTGAGACTGGCCGCACTCATGAATATGTATTTCTCTATCAGGTCCAGTCAAGAAGGCATCCTCCGTCTGCTTCGGAGCTCTCGCACTCTGTTCTGTCAAATAATAAAATGGAACGTTTGTGCAGTCTTTCTGTTTTCGGTTGGGGGGGGAGGGGTCGTTTCCTCCATTGACTTGGAAAAAGGAAAGAAAGTTGAGTCGCTGAGTGAGTGTGGTTGTGCACAGGCATATCTGTGGGATAGCAACGAGGACGTGGTGGAGTGGTTGGAGAAGCAGCTGAAGGAGGACGAGGGGGCCAGGTCTGTTGTGGACGAGAACATCAAGTACATCCGCAGGGACCACATCCTCAAACAAATCCGCAGGTGACTTCACTGGGAACCAAGCCGCCTTTAGACGGCTGCTACTGTAGTTGCCATAGGACGTTGCAGGGCCATCGATAATTCTATCTATTAGGTAACCTTGGGTTTCTACTTGCTTTCTCTCCCCACCTGTCCTCTGTCAGCCTGGTCCAAGCCAACCCAGAAATCGCCATGGACTCCATTGTTCACATGACGCAGCACATCTCACCGACGCAGCGAGCTGAGGTTGTCCGCATCCTGTCCACCATGGATGCTGCTCCGGCGGCCCCCTAGCAAGCCCCTCTGCCCAGCCTGGCTCTGTCTGGGGGACACTCTGGTGATGCCCGGGTGAAGGAACTCCGCTGGAAACCGGAGGTGGAGGAGACGACGTGGGAGCCCACTGAGCCTGGGCTGTTACACGTCAAACTGACGGCAGTGATAATGGGGGGGGGGGGGGGGGGGGGGGGTCGTTCTGACACTTCCAGGTTACTGATGTACAGGGTAGTGATATCCAGGCTGCTGCATTTGCACATGTCTGACAATATGTGTTAGTTGTGATATATCTACTAATGTCTGTGCAAATAATTCTAGACAAACTGAGGACCAGAAATTATATTCCTTTATAAGTTACCTGAATGAGAACAAGTTTAGGGACTCCATAGTTGGCCAAAGTGTAAACAGTTCTTCATCCTTTAATCATAAAACGCCTCTGTCCTGTCAGACAAAATCATGCATTGGCTTTTGGAGTGTTTTGATGGCGATCTTGACAATACAATGCAGCAGATTGCTGGGAGGTTTGACAAGGGCAGGGGGTTAGAACACCTTCAGACTGAAGCCCTGTATAGGGAGCGTGGCTAGCAGGGTATTGTGATGGGGAAAGAACAGCCCAGCAGGAGGCAAGGTCCCATTCAGAGCCAAGCACATGGGGCGAGAAATGGGCTGGTGGGCAGGCGCACGTAGAAAAGCAGCTGTCACACTGCTTTGAATGCACCTTACTGTTCTATTACTTATATTACACTTTAGTTCAACAACCTGCTCTTTAGTACACTAACAGACACTAAAACACTATGAATGGAAACTGCCAACATAATGGTAAAGAATGAAGAGTCCAATTCAGAAAAATCTGCATTGAATCGTTTATGCGCTAGCTCTCTTCAGATGATTAAATAAACTCAGCCGGGTCTTAGGCACTGTAAAGAAAAAAGTACTATAGTGACACAACTTTTCCTATTCTATAATTATTCTAAATTTGAAAAGTGGGGGCAAGGAATGCTTGTTATATTTAAGACAGTGCGTAAATATTGCTACAGTATGGTACGTATAAATGAATCAGACTGGGTTTTTTTTCCCTCCCATGTGGTACATTCTTACCAATTATGGATAAATGCTGACATTCAATACATTAGTAGAAAATAATGGAAGACTCATTGTGATGAGGTGGAACAGATTCCCTTTGCAGAGTTCATTTATTCATGCAGAAGGGGGACATTTGTCACTTATACACCTATAACACAGTTGCCAACAAACAATAATAAAAGTAAACGTTTGATGTAAAAATGATTTTTTTTTCAATTGTATTTTTATTCGAATATGCAAATTCATACTTTCTCATATCTCCACTAAATCTGGTAATTATTTAAGTGGGACATCACCCAGGACTATGTTTACCAGTTCTGTGTCTTTCGTTCTTAGTTTAAAAACAACGTTGCAGGTTGGCAGTGTTTCACAATGCTTGCTAGCTGGCTATGCCTTTGTTCTTTTTAATATATGTTGGTAACTGTGATATAAATAGGTTTAAAACATGTTTTTTGGGTGAAAATGACTTTGCTCCACCTTGGCAATGCAACATCCCATTATTACCTTGGAACTGCACAGAATGTCAGGGTTTCTCTTATTTAGTCCCGTTAAACACTTTTCAAATGTTTTTTATATGTATATAAATAGTGTAAAACATTTTAGGTGACTAATTTATTTCATTGAAATTCAGCTCAAGAGAACTACATGCAGGTACTGTACACTGGAGTTCATTCAGTATTATGGGTGCTTTTAAAATGTAATTTTGAGTTTATTATGTTGTTACTTTTAATTTGTAACATTCTGTACATGAAACATGATTCCTTTCAAAGAGTGACTAGGAGAAAATGAGAGTATTATGTGAACATGGTTACAGAGATGAGTGAAGAAACTGCAGTCTCCTCAATGCAAAGTGAAAGTGGTCTAGTCACTAGAGCCTCGAACATAATACTTGATTCAATGTAAGGTCAACCATTTTATTTTGCTCATCTATAAGGACTTGCAATAGAGGATGAATTCATGTTCAGTACTATTTGTCGATGAATGCTGGTTGTCTTGACACTGCGGAGGTGATTGGTAAGCACTTTTACAGTAGTAAACTCAAATGACCTCAGTTCAAATTCAATAAAGTCTGTCTAATTCACCAGGTTTGTTGTCTGATTTCTCTAACGCTTTTTCAGATAGGATTAGGAGTTCAATGGAAGTCATTTCCAACTCAACGGAGAACACGATCAGGAAAAACAATGACGTCACCTAAAATGATTGGCACCCTTAAGATTTGCCAAAAGCTCTGTAGAAAATGAACACCACATTTAAGTATAAATCTATTGAAGCAGTTTAAAAACTCCCTGGTTTAAGAGGTTCACGTTGTGCCCACGCACGGAGCATATTTGTACGGCGAAGAAGATTCCAAAGGCCATAGTTGTAAATTTACAGAATGGTTGCATCTTGGCGTGACCCAGTCTCTAAATCTTAAAATAAACACCATGTCAATGCCAATAGCCTGTTTAGAATGGTAACCAGAAAAATGCTTGTGGAAAAAGCAACTAGAGTGAAAAGCATTTGCACTTGGATTGAAATCGGTGTTGTGAAAATACTGTATAGCTAACTGGCTGCGCACATGGTACAGTAATTCTTAACGATGTTTCGTAGACCTGCAGTCAATGGTCTTCTATCCCTGAGGACCGCTTGTGTAATACAAATATATATTTTATTATTTAAAAGTTGGATTTCTATTACCCTAATGTCTAAAATACTTGACATGATAAGTCAAACCATTGTATTCTCTATATTAAGAAACATTGTGACTATTGGAAAATGCATGTAATTAAGTACTTTAGGCTATTTCCATAATGTCCCATACACACCTACATAAAGCACAAAAATAGTCTAAATAAACCAAATTAAAATCTGACATATTTAGATCAATGGTTTGTAGGGTTTGAAATGCATTATAATGGTATTAGAAATTTAATACAAGTATCAGGGAAGAAATAAACTGTGAAATAGAACTACAGTATCTTTGTGTACCATTGCTTACTTGTAACTCCAGTTCCATGGAGGAATGCAATCAGCTAGGTTTTTCATGAGGAATGATACCAAGCGGCAAACATTCTTCCATGGTCTGGCACCTGTCCGCAAACCTGGGTTTGATGAGAGCTGATTTAAGTGCCTTCTGAGAATTATAGGGTAAGGCTCAAGGCTAATATCCCTGCAACAGAAGGGTGCATAAAGTACTGACAACAGGGGCCACAATATTTTTGACAAATTAGATGTTGAGAATCTTGAAATTCTGGTTGATTCATTATATAAGCACAATATAGTCCATGCTGTATAATTGCAATATAGCTCATTAATTGTGCTTTTAATTTCATACAACCTTGTATTAATAATACTTCAGTTATTCTGCAACATGCAGGGTGAGAAAAACAGACTACATGGATTGAAGCATATTGTGATGACTCGAATCATAACTTCTTGTGCGCAACCCAGATTATCAAAATGGCATTTTTTTTTCAGGCTTTAAAACTTCAACAGTCTTACAAGGGATGAAACAGATGAAAAAAAGTGAGGGAGTCAAGTCATCTCTTGTTTTTTGTTCCCTGTCTCACTTTCATATCATCCCCTTGGCTCCATCAACTCCATTACCGTCCTACAACAAATATGTAAGACAAATTGAGTTGCACGTACCCCAATACCCATCACAATTATGGAAGGCCCAATAAGAAAATGACTCATTTGGTGGTATAATTGGAAATGCGCCTTGCCTGGTCTCTCCAGTTTCCCAGAGGACTTTGCTCATTTGTGGAGGCACGCTAGGCTGGCTAATTCCAGCGCTAATCACTGACAAACTGCAGCATCAGGGTCCTTTCTCTCTACTGCTACTGGAATCACAGAACACAACGGTTTCGAGAAAGTTAGGGGAAATTGCTTTATGCTAGGTTTGGCATGGCTGCTTGCTCGTGTATTTATTTCTTTTTCATTAAAAAAGGTTTAAAGAACACTGAAAATCCACTGTAATAAAATGCATTTAATCACAAACAGAAACTTACAAAGATTCCGAGGGAATAATAGAAACGGGTTATGAGAAGTCTTTTTTGACATGGTATAAAAGTTAGAATGTTTACCACAGTGAATAAAAAACTCTTGAAGCAGAATCGCTGGTTCCTCTCACATGCTGTGAACCAGACAACCATGAGAGGTGAACGTGTTTACTTCTGGGTTCTGCAGTCGGTTCTACCGGGTTCTGCCATCCGTCCTGCCAGGTCGTCCAGCTCTCCACCGTGTTTAGAACGTCACTCCTGCACCGTAACTTCGGCAAATGAGCTCTTTCCAAATAATGAGCGAAACAACTCGGTTCTACACGAAAGGAGAAAAAGCAGTTAAATGTCACATTTCTTTTTATCTTACAGAGAACTAAAATTATGGCAGTTTTTTTAATCAAACCTGTCTCCAACAGCCTGAATATTTGAATGTGACAGAAGAAAAAAAAATCTATGTGAGAGGAAGAGAGAGCAATGTGGAGAATAAGAAAGATCTCAATCATGCATGGGGAGCTGGAATAATTCCACATTCATGCGTCTCAACGACTTGACGGCACTTGAGAGACAATGCCAGTGACCCAGTTGGAGGATTCCAATTACGATGGTATATGCAACAGTCCAGATGAGATGAGAGAGGGGTCCTTATGGAGCCCAGGGCCGTCTGATTACTGCCTGAACACAAGTGCCTGTCACTCCATCCGCGGCTGTCCTGCCCATTACAAAGAGCAGACGAGCCCACCGCCGAACCCCAGCTGCTCTCCATCTCTCCGGGCAGCGCTGACTCGTTTCCACTCCTCCGTCTCTGACCAGCTCAGTCATTTCAATCAGTCAAATATTTCAGTCAAAGTGTCTACCCACACAGACGCAAACTCTTGCTTTGCGCTGTCTGACTATCTGCACAAATGACAATACTTGTCTACGGCCATAAAACATTTGAGTGTATCCATGCAGATGATTGTGTGTGGGTGTGTATGAAACAGACACTAGAGGGCAGTGTGTCATGTCACCCAGAGGGACAAGGACCTCTTAACTGCGTTTAGCAAAATGAACGGAGTCATTTGGTATGAGCTAGTCTGAGTACTGCCAGTCTGCTGGTAGGTGTCCACAGTACAAGACTGACTACAGGTAGCCAGGTGGTCATGAATGCGACAGTGGCTGCTCCCAAGCTGCTATTTACCATCCAGATCCGTGCCTAGTGTGTCCACTGCAGCCCTACCAGTGCCCACGTGTTTAATGCATCGTGTTACACAGGGGCCTGGTGCGTCTCAGGGGGCAGGGAGCCAGGCAGTCAGCCAGTCACAGGAGGGGCTTAATCCCCAATCCCCATTTGAAATGCGCCACCAGGGTCAAGGATTACAATGCACTCTGATCAGCGCCACATAATGCATTCATTTTCATTCTGCATGAGCTCAGTAAACATGAACTGGGGAATACTAAGGAACCCAGGATCAGGAGGAACAGGTGAGACGCAGGACCCGCCTGATATACTGGGGGGACTCACTGGCTGGCTCGCTCTTAATTTCAATTTAAAGAGCCTTTTTGGCATGGAAACCACTTGTTCACTTACATTGTCAAGGCAATTGGGAAAAAAGTAACCTATCACAAATAAAATGGAGAATAAAAATGAAAACAAAAAGTGTAATTACTGTATATGTAAATATTACACACAGGTTTCAAAGGAGAACACTATTACTAATAATATATGTATAATGTATAATATGTAGTGTTGTACAAATCTCTGTGTGTGTGTGTGTCTGACTAGCCGTGTCCTGTCTCTCTCTCTCTGTGTGTCTGACTAGCCGTGTGCCTGTCTCTCTCTCTCTGTGTGTGTCTGACTAGCCGTGTGCCTGTCTCTCTCTCTCTGTGTGTGTCTGACTAGCCGTGTGCCTGTCTCTCTCTCTCTCTCTGTGTCTG
>JACXGM010027504.1:0-14457 GCA_016801145.1 Umbra pygmaea | reverse complement strand
ACACATTCAGCACCTTCCCTTGGGACAGCGCCTTGTAACGTCGCACTTAAGAGGCAGCTTAAGTGCGACGTGATAAGAAGCTTCTAAGGGAGACTTCGGGGAACACACTTACGAACGTAAACAACTTCTGTAAGATATATCTTTTAGAGTCTTCTTAGCGGGCTAAGAGTGAACGTTATCGGGGAACCGGGCCCAGGTCCTTCAGGCTGTCCCTAAAGGAAAGAGACCTCTCCATAGAAGTAAATTATTAATCACTCTTTTAGGTGAATATTAGTTTGAAGCCATTCGGTATACTGTGCAATGAATTTATAATATAAGTTAATTTCATAATATTACCATTATCCCTCTGTACAACCTCACAGCCCCCCCATACAGCCCCAGCTAAAAAAAACATAGGCCTTTAGTATAAGGGTAAGCAAGCATCAGACACCACACTCATATCATGGCATTCACAAAATTGCTTTCACCAGTACCTAACACATACCATACACCTCTGCTCCCACAATACAATCCATGTGTCTATTACCCTTTAAACAAGTTATCGTCCATATCTAATTTGACAATTGTTTACCCATCTTACAAGTCCTATATATTCCTTCATTGTTTTTTGTAAGAAATTTTAATATAGCCAGGGAGTAGCGTTTTTATCGCAAAAAAGCTGATTGTCAATGTATAGTTTATCAACAACAAGCGCAACTCGTTTACCTTTCATTCTGTTTTCCTTTTGGATCGGATAAAGTACTTTACGACGTTCTGCAGTTATTTTGGGGAATTGATCATTCATACGGATGTTTTAACCTGCAAGTCTTTTCCCCAAGCTTTTAACGTTGATTTTATCCTTAAAATAGGCAAATTTCGCAACGATAGGGCATTCATATTTTTGATTTCTTTGTACGAAACGGTGAACACGTTCAAACTTGATCATTTCGGCAGTATCGCGTGGGATTTTAAGCGCCGTTTGGAGAAAATCAGCCATGACTTCCTCGATAACTTCGCCTTCTTGCTCTTTGATACCTGTGAGTACAATATTATTTTCCATTGATCTTGTTTGTATGTCCAGTAATGAATCTTTCAGCAGTTTGTTCAGTGGCCTGAACATTAAGAGATAGGGAACCTATGTAGACAGAAGTTAAGGTGACCAGCACATGTGCTCACATGAGACAGTCACGGGTCTGAGGATATTCTTCTAGAACAACAATGCTAAGGCTATATAACCCAGTTCCATAAGAGCATTCGGGGCATTTTTTCACACCACGTCTTGATTTCCTTGTTATGAGATTACCCTGTTTCCATAACAAGAAGTACTTTATTCTATTATCAACCACTACCTGAATCCTGAAACCATCATTTCAACAAAGATCTTACCAAGCCTGTAATAACCTTTTAACACTGCCCTAACTGCGGAATGGTGGTAAGAGCCAATGCAAAACAGTTGCTTATGACTTATGTGATGTTTTTGTTCATAAAAGGTGTGGGAATATTGCTTCAAAACTGTGTGATCGGGCAGTAAGGAATAAAATGAATATCCATTTGGTTTGTAACCGGTGTTGTGCGAGGGAAATGTGGACAGTTTGGATGTGAGTGACTATGATTCATTCTGCCTTTTAAATCGGAAAGGGATGCATTTTATTCATGTTAATGCCAGGAGGCTTCTAAATGTTGCTGCTGTGACTGCGGTATCAGAGACCTGGCTTGACAGTTCCATTGAAGATGGTGAAGTTGGGCTTACAGGGTATTATATCTACCGTCGCGATCGCAACAGACACGGAGGAGGAGGAGTGTGCCTTTTTATAAGGTCTGACATAACTTTTAATCTGCGCCACGATCTACAGGTGAATGGCTTGGAGGCAGCCTGGGGTGAGTTAATTCTTCCCAAAACCAAGCCCATCATTGTTGGTGTCTGTTATCGCCCACCTAAACATACTTCTACGAACTCCTTGAATCTGTCTGTTGCAAAAGCAATGTATGCCTAGAAAAAGAATGCAACATCATGGGGGATTTTAACACAAACCTATTATTGCAATGAAGTAGCTTGAAAGAGTCTCATGTCTCTGCAGGGTGTCTGGTTTACAGCAATACATAAACAAGCCTTCTAGGTTGACTGTAAATAGCCAGTCACTTCTTGACTTCAGGTGTGTTGGATGTGGCTTTCAGTGACCACAATGCAGTTTTTTGTACGCACAAGGAAATGAGTATTATTGTAATGATTCACTCCACAATGTAAAAAGAACAATGTTTATTCTATAATCCAAGAATGTAGGCAAAAGCACAAAGGAGAATCCAAGGCAGAAGAATAAACCAAACAATGCAGGGGTCAGGCCAGAATAACAATATACGAACGTAGGCAAAAGCACAAAGGAAAATCCAAGGCAGAAATATCAAACACACAATGCAAAGGTCAAACCGGAATAACAATATAGAATATAATACTTAGTAATGAATCAAAGAATACTCACAATACCTCACAAAGAGGCAATGGAGAATGTGTGGCTTAAATACAAGGTAGAGTGAGCAGGTGTACTGAATTTGGATAATTTAGTCCGGGTTATGGGATTTGTAGTTCTGAACAGGCATGACTAGGGAAGCTGTAGTCCACAGGAAGAAGAACTGGAGAATGGGAATTGTAGTCCTGAGCAATGTACAATAGGGAAGTGGCAGTTTCCAGGGAAGGGGAACTGGGAAACGTTACAATTATTCTATAAAATACAGATGTACCAAGCAGTACTCTGCTGAGGTGTTCAATGAAAGGCTATCTAAGAGAGACTGATCTGATGTGCTCGAATGTAAGGATGTTAATAAGGCTTGAGGTTTGTTCTAGCAGCGTTTTATAGCTGCTCTTGATGAAGTCACTCCAATTAGGGGAAACAAGAATTAAGCGTAGAAGTGCATATTGGATGACATTTGAAAATGTTGATCTTATCAGACAACGTAATGATGTTTCATAAAGTTTAAAAAGTCTAAACTTCCAGCTGACTATAACTCTTATGCTTATCTTAGAAATCAAGCAAGTTACAAGGTACAACAAGCAAAGTCTGAATTTTAAACTGATTCCATTGCTGCAAATGCAAAACAGCCTATTATGGAAAATTCTTAATGATATGGGATCAACAGCAAAAACAAAATCTAAGTCTGGTAAAGCGGGGCTTATTATTGAAAATGCAATGTGTTTTGATAAGTGGCTGATTGCTCGCCATTTTAACCATTATTTTAAAACTGTTGCTGCCAGTCTAGTCAGTAAATTGCCTGGTGCTTCTGATAAATATGGCAAAATCTTTGTAAACTCCATTATTAGAAGCAAAACAGTTTCTGCAAGTGCATTTGTAATTAGTCCTGACTCAGAGGATAAAGTAAGAGCAAGTCTTTCCACCCTGTCAATAAATAAGGCCACATGCTTGGACCTTATCCCATCCAGGCTTCTTAGGGATAGTGCTGGGGTTACATACATTATTTGTCCTCATGTCATTAATCTGTCCATAAGTCAGGGTGTTTTCCAAAATGATATGAAGAATGCCAGGGTGGTTCCTTTTTTCAAGAAAAATAGCAGAGTTGATGTTGGCAATTATAGGCCAGTTTCAATTCTATCAACTATATCAAAGATTTTTGAGCATCTTGTGTATGAACAGGTGGAGGAGTATCTTATTAGGCATGATCTACTATATGAGCTCCAGTCTGGTTTTAGAGCTGCATATTCTACTGACTCCTGTCATTCACCTCTTTGACTATGTGCGACTGAATGTAATTAAAGCAAACGGTGGTTCAACAAAATAATGAAACAAAGTGGTGATCTTTTTTCCAACTCAGTGAAATATACATTATTTTTTCTGACATGTTGGTGTTATATCTTACACTTGGATGTTATTAAGTTTTAAGTTGCACTGAGTAAATACGGCTGAATGAAACAAAAACTGTGTATGTCTTCATTTCAAGCTACAAAGCAACAAAATGTGATTATTTCCCAGGAGGGTGATTCTTTTCTATACCCACTGTATATTAGTGTTAAAAAAATGTCCATGGTGTGTAGACTCCTGGCCTAAGCTATGCATGTGACATAATAATACATTACAACACATTTGACATTCTAATTACATACACTCATTGGCTACTTCAAAAGAAATCAGTTTGAGATGATGTGAGCTTTGTGACATGGTGTGTTATCCTGCTGGAAGTAGCCATTAGAAGATGGGTACACTGTAGTCATGAAGGGATGGACATGGTGAGCAACAATACTCGAAACAATGCTCAGTTGGTACTAAGGGGCCTTGTGGTCTTGTGATGCTGTAGCCCTGCTTTAAGGTTCAATGTCTACTGCGTTCAGAAATGCTCTTCTGCATGCCTTGAATGTAATGAGTGGTTATAATAATATTGCCTTTACGCTTGCTATAAAGAATAATTATTTTCTATATTTTTGCTTCAGGAGTGGTCTTCCGAATGCAACTTTCTCTAAATAGTTGTTTAGTTTCAGATGGGTGAAGAAAATAGTCATTTAGTTTCAGATGGGTGAAGAAAATAGTCGTTTAGTTTCAGATGGGTGAAGAAAATAGTCGTTTAGTTTCAGTTGGGTGAAGAAAATAGTCCAGCACGATGCTCCATTAAACGCTCCATAAATAGGCAGTCTCTGGGCTTGCATCTTACCGTTAACCTCTCACTGTGGATGTGGTGGAATGTCGTGGAAATTAAAGATGTGAATTCCATTGGTACATAAAATAGCCATACATTTACCATGACATATTCCAGGTCAGTGCAGGAAAAGCCAGCTATATTTTCATAGATATTATAGCGCCAACTCTCCTTGATGAAGATGTACACCCCTCCCCCTTTCAACAACGATGTTTCTGTCACTAACGTGTTTGTGTTTGTAAACCAACTCTAGAGGAGGAAGTGTTCAGTCTCAGTCAGAGATAAAAAGGGTGGCAGAGTACAGAGTTTGTCAGAAGACTGACCTGTTACAGTCACACAGGACCAAGCATGAGCAGAAGCTCAGGATATCTACACTTTATTACAAATGGAGGAAAACAAAGGTGATCAGTACTGTTTTCAAGACAGTAATTCTTCCTGTAGAAAGACTTCAATATCAACATATATTTACATAACGCTATACATCTTCTTCTCATTGATTTCAGCAGTTACAGTGTTTTTGAATCTACTGGTGATCATCTCCATCTCTCATTTCAAGCAGCTTCACAATCCAACCAACCTGCTCATTCTCTCTCTGGCTGTGTCAGATCTCCTGGTTGGACTATTTGTGATACCAGCAATGACTGTAGCAATATTGGAGCCATGCTGGATTCTTGGAGAATATTTCTGTGCTTTGCTTCTCTATACCACTTGTTTATGTGCTTCTTCATCTCTCAGCAATTTGGTCTTGATATCTATTGACCGCTATGTTGCAGTTTGTGATCCGTTAATGTACCACTTGAAAATATCCATGAAAAGAATGATGTGTTTTATATCTGTTATTTGGTGCTTTTCTGTCATATATGATGCTTTTCTCGTAAAATTAACAGTAAATATACAGGTACCCAGTAGATGTTTTGAAGAATGTTATTTTGTTAAAGGAGATATCTGGATAACCATTTCTACTCTTGTCATTACAATGATTATCCCTTGTTCTATAATTATAACACTTTATTTAAAAATATTCATAGTGGCCAGATCACAGGCCAGAAAGGTATTTTCAAAAGGGGCTGCAACTATGACTGATGTTAAACTTTTGCAAGCAAATAAGTCTGAGAGAAAAGCAGCAAAAACTTTAGGTATTGTGGTTTTTAACTATATATTTTGTTGGATTCCAGTTTATTTCACACAATATATATATATTGCAAGTGCCAATTCCTTAACAGCATTCATATGTTTTCTACCACTTGTTAACTCTTTTATTAATCCAATAATATATGCTTTCTTTTATCCATGGTTCAAAGTGACAGCAAAGCGTATCTTAACTCTGAAGATGAGACATTTATAGATGTTTTTATCCCAAAAGAAATCTTCCTGCAATCAAATCTATCATGTAGCAATATTTATTACTGTTTGTCATCATAGATAAACTAGTTATTAATAGTTAATAGTGTAACTGGATTTATGTGACGACACCAGCTTTTCTCAAACCATTATGTATAAACATTTTGGGTTGTAGATTTGAAATACCAAAGTCTGTTGTCAATCCAGATTTTGAAGGTACGGTACAAATGGAGGATGTCATTAATGAATTCTTCATTTTGTTAAATGTTGCTCTCTAGTGGCTAAATTGGGGAAAGTTCCTTTTAAATGATATAGTAAAGCTGAAATGCATGGTAAAATATTGCATAATATCAGGTAACGTTACATTTAACATGTAAGAACATAATTTATAAAATGTTTGATTCTCTCTTTATAAATAATTTATTGACAATGAATTAACCACTTTCTGTAATGTATATTTGTTCTACTATCGCTAATGTAATGTGTGCTAATATTATAAATGTTTTGAATGACCAGTGTAAATTCTCAAAGAATATTAACATGCAATTGGCAGACAATCCAGCATTATGCTGTTTATGTTAAATGCCCTAGAACATCACAATGGTAATGAATAAACACGCAATACACATGTTAAAGTGTTGTTATCCATTACTGAAATGGTGCATTTGCAAAAAAAGTGTATTTTTCTCAGGGGGAAATCAAAAGACTGGGGCATACCAAATTCAATTCCATTGACTGATTACTTTATGACTTTGGAAATGACACAGCAAAGACCATGTTACTTTGGGATTGTGGGAATGATTTGTGTTTTGGAAGAAATTGTTCACTGTGAAATGTAGATGTTTCCTTAAGAAAAATGGGTCTGGCTGTTTCAAATTGAATAGAGAATGCAGGAATGTGGCCAACAGGGGTAATTTAATTAAAAAAGCAGGATGTCTTTTGAAATGTCATGTCCTAGGCTAGACCAAATAGAAAACAACACAGCCAGGTGTAATCTGAGGCCTTGTCTCAATAGGAGGTAAGGCTGAGAGATTTGCATATAGACACGCGGGCACCATGCAACTGGTACATTTGTTGTCTCAGCCATTGGTAAAGCTATCATTTAGTCCAATAGGAAAACCAGCATTGAGTTCTGTTGATGATGTCATTAGCTATATAAGTCTGTTTACGGTCCCTTGTTCGAGAACTTGATCATGATGAAACTCGGTTTTAAGAGTAATTAAAGTCTTTTGCTTCTTTTACAATTTCTCTGGACTCTGAATTCATTATTTAATGACTAAATGCATTAAAATACATAACAATGGCAACCCTAGTTGTTAGTGAAGTATTTAATTAATCTAATTGGCATTATGAATGCTACTGTCAAAGTTGATTATTTTGTGTTGTTATGTTGTGATGCCATGGGACTAGCAGTAGCTATGAAAATATTTAGGCCGACACTGGCCGTTGCGCTGTCCATTTTCCTGAAATGTCACTCCTGCAGTGGAGAAAAAGCTGTTAATTTTTTCTTTTTAATGTAGATTGTAAAATCATCTCTGTGTACATTGTATGTAAAAACAAATAAAAACAAAAACAACTACCAATAGCCATGTAGAATAATCGGCATCATTTGGTCTTTAGATTGTTGTTGACTAATGCGCACCATAGCCAAAAGAAATCTGGTTAATCTCGTTGTAAGTTAATAGGCAATATTTCTCCATGTGTCACAGTTTGGTTGTTGTGGGTGTGGAAAGAGAGAGACTGAAGCAAGGAGAACAGTTTCTTTAATTTAATGACTTATTCCAGAAAAAGTACCTTTGTATAATTCAGCACTGACATACAGATATAGGTTTGTACAACGTCTCACATAATAGAATAGACACAAGCTCTAACGTGGCATGGAACGCGTTTTATATTAGTAACCAGTGATGCCGGTAACGCGTTACTTAGTAACGCGCTACTCTAATCTGACCACTTTTTTCAGTAACGAGTAATCTAACGCATTATTATTTCCAAACCAGTAATCAGATTAAAGTTACTTTTCCAAGTCACTGTGCGTTACTGTCATTTTCCTTAGTAAAAAATATATATTTTTGCTTTCTTCTTGCGTCTCCGGGAGTGAAGTCACGTATGCGACAAGTCACGTTTTCAGCATGAGGACAGTCGGAGCCGGCGCTTGCTAGGCAAAAACCGTTTGCCTAGCAAAACACTTATGCGAGCAACACGAACTCGGATTTTCCTTTTCAAAATAATAGCACTAATAATTCAATATAATAATCATTGTTAATTCATTGCAAAGATAGGTAGTGTGTCCATGTTCATGTGTTGTTAAAATTACAGTCTGTCGGATGAAACAGACTCTAGTGAATGTTTTTAAAATGTAATCATGTTTTCACATGAGACACTGACAATATATTCAATCAAAAAGTATTTGTTACTCTTATTATTAAAAAGTTAACATATTAAATAATTTTTTTCCTATCATATACTCTTAATGTTTCTTTACACACAGTACAATTGCATTTAGTTACAATTCACTAGCTTTATAATGAATTAACAATGATTATTGCAGTGAATTAAAACTAGCGCTATTATTTTGAACAAAAAACGTTAAAAATAATTTATTTGTTACATTTATACACAATGTAGATTATAAATAGTAAGTTTCCATTACAGTGTTAACAGTTAAATATGTCAAGAAAGACTGTCATTATTTTATTTTTATAAAATCAAGTATTTATGTTTAGTGAAGTCAAGAAAGACTGTCTTTGTTTTATTTTTTTGTATAAAACATGTATTCAACTTAAAATGTCAGGAGATACACTGTTGATGTTACTGTTAAAAATGCACTTCCAATAAAGTGAGTGTTGGCAAAACCGGTTGTCATTTTTATGTTGAGGCGGTGGGGGTGTTGAGGTAGCTGCTGAATGTAACTAATAAAGTAACTTGTAATCTAACTTAGTTACTTTTAAAATCAAGTAATCTGCAAAGTAACTAAGTTACTTTTTAAAGGAGTAATCAGTAATCAGATTACTTTTTCAAAGTAACTGTGGCAACACTGTTAGTAACCGTATGCCTGATCAACTATACTTCAATATACATATGATATACAAGGACTTACTTCTTTTCTGGAGGATAAGCAAGAACTGCGAGAGCAACCATAATCTATTTTTTGTGGCTGAGAAATAACATAATGAACCGTGCCTTTCTCCTGTTCACCCAAACCTATATAGTGACTGCTGTACCGGCTGAATGTAATTAGTAAAGACACCAAACAGACTTGATTACTGCAGGTGAACAGCAGGAAGGTGCCAATGTTGCACAATATACACAAGGAACATACATCTACAATGCACTGGTCATCACTTTACACTCTGGAATGTAAAAGAATCACACTTAAACCTAAATCTATACACATCCATTACTCAAGGCCATGGAACAGGTGTCCCACCCTGGAACACCTGCTACACCATGTGTCTTTTTTTAATCAAGGATAGCATAATTATTATGTTTAATTTTGTCCAATGTATCTGTTTAGCTTTTTAATTGAACACAATACTATGCTAATAACACATTGGTACAGTCATATGCTGTTTAGGCACCCCTGACATGATTTTCATTTATTGTCACAGAAATGTTGTGTGGAGTAAGGCGTTACAGTACCCACCCCCCCCCCCCCCCCCGTAAAGGGGAGGGCAAATAACACCCCCAACACAGTACACACAGTCAGACCCCCCAAAGCACTCACCCACGTGGTGGTTCTGCAGGAGGCCACTGTAGGCCAGCCAGCCACCCCAGGACGGCTGTGCAGGGGGGCCTGGTTCAAGATGTCCCGGGGACCCTAGTTCCAGCTGTGCAAAGGGCCCTGGTTCCAGCTGTGCAGGTGTCCCTGGGTAAAGCTGTACAGGGGCCCCTGGTTCCACCTGTGCAAAGGGCCCTGGTTCCAGCTGTGCAGAAAGCCCGGGATCAAGTTGTGCAGGAGGCCCTTGTTCAAAATTTGCAGGGGGCCCTTGAAACTCCTGCGCTGAGGAGGGCCCTGCACACTCCAAACTCCGGAAGGTGGAGGCAGAAACAAGCCCTCCAGCTCCATGACTGCAGGAGCACTAGAGGTGGCTGAGCAGGGACCTGATGTGGAACTGGTTGAGCAGGGGCCTGGTGTAAAGCCGGCTGAGCAGGTGCCTGGTCGTGAGCCGGCTGGGCAGGGGCCTGGTCGTGAGCCGGCTGAGCAGGGGCCTGGTCGTGAGCCGGCTGAGCAGGGGCCTGGTCGTGCGCCGGCTGAGCAGGGGCCTGGTCGTGAGCCGCCTGAGCAGCGGCCTCGTCATGAGCCCCCTGAGCAGCGGCCTCGTCATGAGCCGCCTGAGCAGCGGCCTCATCATGAGCCACCTGATCAGCGGCCTCGTCATGAGCCGGCTGAGCTGAGGCCTGTAGGTTAGCCATCAGAGCCTTTTCATCAACCAGGTACTGCCACTCCCCGCCATTGTCAGCCAGGGCTTGGTGTAAAGGGGCGGCATCAGCTCTAGATCAGCGCAGGGCCCCGTGAATGGTGGTACGTCTATATATACCCACTATAGCTGATGAGGCTGACGCCGCCTGTCCTGGCTGCCCAGACTCTTCAAAGTCCCAAAGGTTGGTAATGGGAGCCCTCGCTCCAAGCCGCTCTCTACCTAGGTTGGCAGGAAGGAAAGAGTGTGCTGCCTGTGCCTCCTTAATTAGCGCTCCTCCCATACATAGGAAAGAGCGCTCTGCTATTGGTCTCTATGTCCTCTCAATATGGTCGGTCAATCTGTCACAGAAATGAGAGTATGCACAATGATAGTATAACCCTAATTTACTTTGCTCTATCTGTGCTTAGACGCAACTAGATTATACAGAGTGTACGCTTAACTCTAGTTATATTGCACACATTACTTACAATAAATCCCATAGTAAGGACGCTTTAATAATCCCGGAGTGTCTATTTGCACCCCCATTACAAATAGCCAAGACCACACAGCTGAGCTATTCACACCCTGTGACGTAAACAACAAAAACACGTTGCTCTCTTGCACCGAAATCATGGCCGACATTCATCTTCCTTGACACCAGAAACTGCCATATTAAGAAAGTTATGTCTCTAAAGTTTATAACAATTACATTTTTATTGGAATATGGATACTATAGTTGTGCTTTCTCTGATTCAGTAAAAGCATACAACCATTGGTTTGTTAGTTAGTACCGCTTTTTTGTATACAGTATGGTTACCTAGCAAATGAGGCTTAAAAACAGCAAGTGGTCAATGGTTGAACAACAATCTATAAGACCTGGTAGGGGAGTGGTTAGAACAGTGAGCTACAGTGCCTTGCGAAAGTATTCGGCCCCCTTGAACATTTTGACCTTTTGCCACATTTCAGGCTTCAAACATAAAGATATAAAACTGTAATTTTTAGTGAACAAGCAACAACAAGTGGGACACAATCATGAAGTGGATCGAAATTTATTGGATATTTCAAACTTTTGTAACAAATAAATAACTGACAAATTGGCCAAGCAAAATTATTCGGTCCCTTTACTTTTAGTGCAGCAAACTCTCTCCAGAAGTTCAGTGAGGATCTCTGAATGATCCAATGTTGACCTAAATGACTAATGATGGTAAATAGAATCCACCTGTGTGTAAACAAGTCTCTGTATAAATGCACCTGCTCTGTGATAGTCTCAGAGGTCCGTTGAAAGCACAGAGAGCATCATGAAGAACAAGGAACATACCAGGCAGGTCCGAGATACTGTTGTGGAGAAGTTTAAAGCCGGATTTGGTTACAGAAAGATTTCCCAAGCTTTAAACATCCCAAGGAGCACTGTGCAAGCGATAATATTGAAATGGAAGGAGTATCAGTCTTTTCTATTGCGTAAAAGCAATACAGCTCATCACCCTCAACACACCATACCCACTGTCAAACATTGTGGTGGCAGCATCATGGTTTGGGCCTGGTTTTCTTCAGCAGGGATGGAAAAATGGCTAAAATTGATGGGAAGATGGATGGAGCCAAATGCAGGTCCATTCTGGAAGAAAACCTGATGGAGTCTGCAAAAGACCTGAGACTGGGACGGAGATTTGTCTTCCAACAAGACAATGATCCAAAACATAAAGCAAAATCTACAATGGAATGGTTCACAAATAAACATATCCAGGTGTTAGAATGGCTAAGTCAAAGTCCAGACCTGAATCCAATCGAGAATCTGTGGAAAGAACTGAAAACTGCTGTTCACAAACGCTTGCCATCCAACCTCACTGAGCTCGAGCTGTCTTGCAAGGAGGAATGGGCAAAAATTTCAGTCTCTCGAATTGCAAAACTGATAGAGACATACCCCAAGCGACTTACAGCTGTAATCGCAGCAAAAGGTGGCGCTACAAAGTATTAACTTAAGGGTCATGAATAATTTTGCACGCCCAATTCTTCAGTTTTTTATTTGTTAAAAAAGTTTGAAATATCCAATAAATTTTGTTCCACTTCATGATTGTGTCCCACTGGTTGTTGATTCTTCACAAAAAATTACAGTTTCATATATTTATGTTTGAGGCCTAAAATGTGGAAATTTTTTTGAAAAGTTCAAGGGGGCCAAATACTTTCGCAGGGCACTGTATGGATTGGGAGTCTGCGGTTTGATTCCCCAGTAAAGAGTTCTTGATTCTGAGAGAATTATTTTCAACTGCCCCTCAGTTTATGTAATGTATTTTTGTCCTTTTAAGTACATGTTTCAAATTTCATGGTTGAATTAAGTGATTTTAACATAATAGTTTGGTTGAGGAATTTTATTTTTTCTTATTATGACATGCCAGCCAACAGAAAAAGGAGCAGTATTAAGTAGAAAGCTTCTACATCGTCATGTAGAAAATGTCTTATAATAAGTAGATCATGACTTTGTAAATGACATAGGTGTGTATCATAAAGAGACATTTATTTGCATTAAAACTATGGTAAAGCAAGTAAGTGCTGTAACAGGTTATTTTGTAACGTGCACCATCTATTGGTAAAAGCAGCGGCATCATGCCCATTAAAACTGAGGGGACACGTGCCCCCTCTGATTTTTGAACCAAGTGGATTTTCCTTTGAATATCTGTATTTGTGGGCACTTTTCTGTGTGTTGTGCACACTGTGCCCCCTTAAAAAAAATTATGAATTCAGCATGTTGTAATTCATGAAAATGTAATATCAACAATAACAAGCTTCGATATTGTGATTGTTAAATGACTTGTTATGGGGAAAAATGTGTTTCTCTGCGCAGCTGTAGCTGGCTCCTCGACAGAAAACAACCCTTGGAACTATGGCGATACAGCTCTTAAACTGTTAAAAACTAAATTACTGTACAGCTGGTGAATGAACCCATGCACTTTTATAAGCATCAGAACAAGTGTGAGATATTAAATCTGTGTGTTTTACAATGCTTCTTTAACCTGTTGAGGAGTACTGCAGGGTTGACAACTTTAGGACTTGACTTGGTTGGCATGAGATTCTGTACAATTTCAGTGTGTGCGCTCGCGGAGAACATTTTTGGTAAACCTAAATTTAATTTAAAAAATGTCAGTCCTTTATCTTTTATGCATAAAAAACAACTAATTGAATGGAAAAACATTTTTCTTTTGATGCTGAGAGCCTGAGAGTGTCACGTTTTCCCTTGAAGAGTGAGAGACCGTCGCGAAGGTACAGATAATCCAAATTACTTTATTGAAACTCCAAAATAACACTGCCTCGAGGGGCAGAAACAAGTAGCTTTCAATACAATCCAGATATCGCACGGGGAACACGGAAACGCCACAGGAAACATTGACTGACAAGAGACAAGGGGAGAACAACCAGGTTAAATACAAAGACATACTAATTGCTAACTGAATTCACCTGTGGCTAAACAATGACATAACTAATAAACCCTACCAAACCCATGACAAGAACTAGACACAAGAGGGCAGCATACTCACACAAACAGAGGGATCACAGAGACAACACATAAAACAACCTATCCCCAGTGAACACCCAGCCCACCTACAGGGCTGGATGTGACAGAATCCCCCCTCAAAGGCCCACCGCCCCGAGGAGGGCAACAAAGAACCTGAGGCCGTGGGGGGAAACAGAGGGTCCCGGGTCATAGGGGACAGAGAGGGGCCAGGGCCAAGGCAGGCCAGGCGGCGGCCAGGGGCAAGGTGGGACAGACTGGGGACCTGGGTCTAGAGGGACAGAGGGCGGCCCGGGGTCAAGAGGGACAGAGGGCGGCCCGGGGTCAGGAGGGACAGAGGACGGGGGTCCGGACGTCAGCGGCGGCTGAGCAGGGGGTCCGGACGTCAGCGGCGGCTGAGCAGGGGGTCCGGACGTCAGCGGCGGCTGAGCAGGGGGTCCGGACGTCAGCGGCGGCTGAGCAGGGGGTCCGGACGTCAGCGGCGGCTGAGCTGGGGTAGGGGGTCCCGACTCCTCCCAGGAGGCGTCCTCGCCAAACCCAGGAGGCGGAGGGAGGAGGAGGACCTCCAGGTCGGAGGCCTGGATGGGCTCAGGA
>JACXGM010027503.1:0-14458 GCA_016801145.1 Umbra pygmaea | reverse complement strand
GTTGGGGCTGGTATTGGTGCTAGTGCTGGTCCCGGTGTTGGTCCTAGTGTTGGGGCTGGTATTGGTGCTAGTGCTGGTCTCGTTGCTGGTCCTAGTGTTGGGGCTGGTATTGGTGCTAGTGCTGGTCCCGGTGTTGGTCCTAGTGTTGGGGTTGGCTTTGATGATGTTCCTGGTCTCTGTGCTGGTTCTAGTGCTCGTCCTGGTGCTACCGTTGATACTGGTGCTGTTACTGTTGCTGATGTTGGTTCTGGTGCCGGAGCTGTAGCCGATCCCGGTGCTGGTTTGTCTAGTGGTGTTCATCCCTTGGGTCCAGAGGTGCCGCTCTTTGGTGACGGGTCTTGTTGGCGTAGGATGTCAAGCAATCTTTGAAGGCATGCCCCCTCTCACCGCAGAGATTGTACCTCCTTTCCTTTGTGCAATCTTTGGTGTAGTGCTCCCCACTGCATGCCTTACATTTGATGACTGAGCAGTCTCCTGCTAGATGGTTTAATGAGCCACGGTTTCTGCACAGTCTTGGCATCCCATAGTAGTAGATGTGTCCCCTGTTGTGTCCTAGTGTAATGGTGTCAGCTATGTGCAAAAGTGCTCCAGTTGGATCCCTTCTCAGTTTAACCTCCACCCTTCTGGCCCCTGTCCACACCCCATCCTCGTCCTTGATCCTCTGAAGTGTTGCTTTTATTTCTGCATGTCGTGATAGCCATATCTGAATGTCACTGCTCTTTACAGTTTCATTAAAAAGGTAATGTTACTATTGTCCTGTCTATATCTGAAATTGGTTCTATGGTGTATTGGTCAAATGTTGCTTTATATTGTACACCTGTTGAGGTTTGCCAGAAGTGTGCTACTGATTCCGCTGTTTTAAAACTTATTTCAAAGATGTTATCTTGACCTGGCATTCATAACAAGCAGTTCAAATGTTCTGGTGAAAACCCCAGCGCCTTCTGTATTATATTCCTGCTGAATGTGATTCTTTAAAGTAGCTCTGATCCGGGTGGTGAGTTCCGTGTCATTCGGACAGCGTTGTGCCTCTGGGTGGACATTCCTGGAGGGGCTTTCAGGGGAGGCAAGGTAATGTACTTTTGAGGGGGGGGGTGTAATATACAGGTTTGAAACCATCTGAGGAAACTTTCTGAGCCAATCCAGTTTCAATTTCTGAAAAACTGCTTTCTCAAGCACCTTACTTGTGATGTTTGATATGTGATGTTTGATATTGGTCTATAGTTCCTTAGTACATTAGAGTCTAGTTGTGGTTTCTTAAGAAGTGGCTTTATAACAACAGTTTTGTATGCATTTGGGAAAACCTCAGATTCGAGCGATTTATTTATAATATATAGGACAGGCCATGAGATGCTATCAAAATATTTTTTCATAAAAGAGGTTGTGCTTAGTACAAGTTTTGCTTGGGAAGTTTATGTTTGTTTTAGTAATGCTAGCTCTGATGGTTGTGATTTTGTTATTAAAAAAAGCAGCAAACTCCTTCTATTTAGTTTCAGAGGTTTGACTTGTCCATTTAGGGATAGGGGCAGGGTTTAACAGTTTGTCTATGGTTGAAAAAAGTATTCTAGGGTTATTTGCACTTTGTATAATGATCCTGTAAAAGTGGTTATTTCTTGCAGCACGTACAGTGTTATTGTAGGTCGTTAAGGATTTTTTGTAGATGCAAAGATGGACCTCAAGTCCATTTTTCTCAATTTTATTTAAGCTGCCCTATTTGCTCTTTTCAGTTAATGGACAGAGCTATTCATCCATGGAGATGCTTTCTCTCCAAACCTCTTTTTTACCGGAATTGGGGCTACTTTGTCTAGAGCATTTGTCAGATTGTTATTTAGTTTATTTACCATCTTGTGGACTGTGTTGTTTGTACTAAAATCAAGTCGACTTAGAAATGTTGAAATAGTTTGCTCTGCTGCTTCATTTACGTATCGTTTTCTTACTACATTTTGTACCTTATTCGTTTGCATCATAAAATACACTGTAGTGGTCAGAGAGGGAGACATTTTTCACAGAAAGCTTGTTTATATGTAATCCTTTTGTTATCCGTAAATCTAATGTGTTTCTGAGTTTATGGGCCCTATCTTGCACCCGGCGCAACACAGGGCAAAGCTCTAACGCAAGTGTTTTAGCTAGTTTAAGACAGACGCAGTTGTCAATTTCTCATCCAGCGCCCGCATCGTTTAAATAGCAAATGCACCTGCACCCATTTTTATCATATCTTTATGTTTTAAGCCTGAAATGTGGCAAAAGGTCGAAAAGTTCAAGGGGGCCGAATACTTTCGCAAGGAACTGTACATACAATTGCATATTGGGTTTACTGTCAGAATTTATAGACTTAACAATCTTTTTAATGAACAAATCAAACAAAAGCAATTGAAATAGCTCAACACAGAAAACGCTTCAAGTATTTACTTGAA
The DNA here is from genome assembly GCA_016801145.1 of Umbra pygmaea. NCBI lineage: Eukaryota > Metazoa > Chordata > Actinopteri > Esociformes > Umbridae > Umbra > Umbra pygmaea. The sequence goes on along the minus strand of JACXGM010027503.1, from coordinate 12,047 downwards.
ATCCAATTGATACTGTAACTCATTATGTATTCTCCAGTCTCAAAATGCTTCAAACACCTGAATAGAATCCCTTACAAACAACACAAATATTCAAAACATGTGTTGTAACAAGCACACCTGATAATCAAGGGTTTTATTAGTAGCACCAGGTGTGCTTGAGCTAAAACATGTAATGCAAATGCACTCAGAGACAGAGAGGGAGTTGGACCAAAGTGCAGAGAGCTGGTCGGGGTTTATATGTTTCCACCAATATAACAAGGAACGAGCAGTTTTGTAAAGATGGGCAGGCAAACAGGTCGATACACTGTATAATCCAATATAGCGAAGCAGAAGTACAAAGGGAAATCCAAAACTCGGTAGTCAAAAAAAAGGCAGGCTCAGTTCAGGAAAAATAGGATTCAAAATATCTAGAATGTAGAAGAACAAAGCACGGCTTAGTAATGATGCACACGTGACAAACAATACCTCACATTGACTCCTACCAACAACCTGAACTAAATAGGGAACAGAAACCACACAGGTGTTTAATATTCCAGTGATGAAGACCTGATTGTAGAGGTGTGTTCACAGGCATTACGTGTATGTCCTGAGTTGCTGTTTGACCTTACAGAACAAATGAAATACCTGAACTAGCTAGGGGTTTGTTGAGTGTCACATTCGACTGCGTGCGAGAAACAAGTAAAAAAAAAATCGACCAAAACGTTTAGAGATCATTGGCCTTCACAAACAAGGAACAGGATACAAAACAATAGCAAAGGCACTGAATGTTCCCAGAGACACCTTTGGAATCATTCTTTGCAAGTTCAAAGTTAAGGGAACAGTGGTTACACTAACTGGGTTGGGCAGAAAAAGGAAGCTATCAACAGCTGTAACCAGATTAATTAGACGGCAGGTTATGAGAAACCCTTGAGTGTTTCAGTAAGCACATTAAGGCACGTACTAAACGCGTAAGGTTTCCATGCCAGAACTCCAAGACGTTAACCACCACTAACTCAAAAGCACAAGAAACATCAGCTCCAATATGCCAAATATCATATTAAGAAGCCAAAGAGGTTTTGGGATTCTGTGGTGTGGCGCAATAAAACAAAACTGGAACTTTTCGGTGTTTCGATGGATCAACAGTATTTGTGGAGGAAGAAGAATGAAGCACATGCTAAACAGAACACTCTGGCCACATTCAAGCATGGTGGTGGCTCTATGATGCTCTGGGGCTGCTTTGCATCCTATGGCACAGGAAACCTGCAGCATGTGGAAGGCTAGATGGTTCATTGAAGTATCAGGAAATCCTAGTTGAAAACGTAATGCCATTTTTGAGGAAGCTGATGCTTGGCCATCATTGGATCATCAAACAGGACAGTGATCTCAAGCATACCTCCAATTCCACCAAGGCTTGGTTGCAGAAGAAGTCCTGGAAGATACTACAGTGGCCATCACAGTTCCCTGACTTGAACCCCATAAAAAATCTCTGGTGGGATTTGAAGAAGGTTGTTGCAGAACGTAAACCCAATAATGAATTTTTAAACTGGACGCTTTTGCTCATGAGGAATGAGCTAAGACTCCTCAGGAACGCGGCCAGAGGCTGGTGTCTGGCTATGCATCTTGTTTGCAGCATGTCGTAACAGCAAAAGGGTGCTCTACTAAGTTCTAAAGACTCTTGTCATAAAGGGTTTGAATACTTTTGAGACTAGAGAAGTCATTATCATTTGCATGTGCAGTTGGATTTGGAGAAACCACTTGAAGCATTCTTTGTGTTGAGCTATTTCAGTTGCTTTTGTTTGATTTGTTCATTGCAAACAGCGGAAAATCTGTACATTTTTACTATAAACCTGATTTGCATTGGGGGTTTAATAAGTTTAATTGTAACTGTACTGTTAAAAAGATTTGTTCAACTGGATTTCTTTAATATATTTAACTTGGATAAAATACAATCTGAAAAATGCCCACAGTTTAAAATCACATTTGTTTGAAACATTTCTTTGTTTAACAATATCTAGACAAATAATTAGCCTAATTCCACTATTCTATCATTTGCAATCCACTAAAGTTGCTCATATAGTGTTGTTCACATAATATCATAACATTTACAAAATACCCCTTTATTTGAGAAGTAATAAAGTCAAATAGTCAATAAAAAATGTTGCTACAGTGGTTAGTTTACTTTAAGCTCCACCTCTTAGAAGTAATAAGAGTTAAATACAGAAAACAGATCCATAATCAGCAGTAGGTAATAAGAGTTAAATACAGATAACAGATCCATAATCACAGGGTCACTAGTTCAATTTGTGTGTTACTAAGCTGTCAATGAAGAGACACTGAACAAAAAACGGAAACTGGCAAGTAGAAGAATTGCAGCTCTTTTGAAGTTCATACGGACGGAAAAGATAACCAGAATGGCAGAAATAAATAATGCAAGTGAGTACTGTTACTGTGGCCAGTGACCTGATAAAAAGTAAAAAAAATTGGGATATCGGCTATTGAATAGGACGTTCAACAATTAGTATGTGCAAGGTATTTAATTAATTTTATAAATAAATATTTCACTATTATTTAAACAGGAGATTGACTAATAACCAATTATTATTTAGCAACGACCTCAGGGGAATATAATGAGTGTGGGGGAAATTAGGATTAACTGCCTTGCTCACAGACAGAATGATTGAGATTTACCCGAGGCGTAACTTATGGACAGCAGTCAGATACCCTAACAAATAAGGCACCTTGCCAGCCCCCTGTAAAATGCTGTAAAATGCTGAAAAGAGTGGTGCTAGCATAGTTTGTCATTTTAATAAAGATACTTAAATAGTTTTGAGGAATACAGACAACAGTATATGCGACCAAAGTGAACAAAACTGCTAAATTGTCAAATCAAGTGATTTTTTTATGGCCAGTTGCTCTCATGTTATCTGTAAATGGTCTTTGCTAATCTACTATATTGTGAAACTGTAGAACAGATTATGTAATGCAGTTAACAGTGAATTGTCTTAATGTCACATTTTAAAATTATATTTTCTAAATACTTTTATTAACCCTTTTGAGGTGTTCAGGTCTGTGGGACCCGTTTTCAATGTTTACTAAAAGGAAAATTATACAATTAATTATTTTTTCAACCTGAGACTCATTGGTCTTGGCTCATTTTCTGTGAAGGAAATCTTATTTAATTTATATTTCTTCATGGTAAACATGCTTTATTCCACCATGTCTTGATTATCATTAGCTTTTTTGACAAAAATTGCATTTTATCACAAAAACAAATAGCACTTCTCTTGATAAATGTAATCTAGCAGAGTTAAATGACAAATATTAACCATATACTGTATGCTGTTTATATTGCTTTTAATTGTTGTAAATACAACATCTGCATATTTATACAAACAATGTTATGCTTGTATTGTTTTAATAACCCAATCACATTGTGGGTCCGACAGACCCGTAAACATTTGGTGAGTAACAGAGATACGAACACCACACAAGGGTTATTAAAACATGTACTTATGTGAACGGATTTAGAGATAATTCTATATATTAACTTTTCGGGAGAGGAAAATATGAACGTTGAGAAAGAAGCACACAGCCGGCACATACAGCATACATGTTGGGCCCTTCAAACAAACAGTTACCGGTATTTTAAATACATTCCAGGACATAGTAGTGAGGAACACCAGAATGACAACCCTTCCCCCCAAAGCCATGGACATGGACTTTGTTGTGTATTGTCTGAGTATTAAGCACGACACCGTATATTCAATAACTCCTATTTTATTCCAAACTGTGACTTCACATCTCTAACCCACAGCCACTTCTTTTTCCTTCCCTTATCCTTACTCCTCGTCCAACTCCTACCACCCAGCGCCTCTAGAGGTAGCATTCAGAATTACAGTACATGACACAACAGACTGGTAGAGCATTTCAATTGGACTCTCACAATGCAACTGGCCATTGCTACATCCCAACACTATCGAGAGTGGGATCGCCCCTGATCGTCTGGATGTATCAGTTAGCTGTGCAGGAAAGCACCAGGTGCACACCGGCTGCGTTGGTTTTCGGGCTAGAGCTGCGAATCCCACTGGCACCGACCTGCCCATCCAACCTGATTTCGAGTACCTGCGGGATCTGCAGCAATGCCTTGCAGAGGCCCACAACTTCGCCCTGGTAGCAACAGGAGATGTTTGGGGTGAAGAAGAAGAAGTAAGCGTATGAGTTATATTGTCAGGGTCATTCCTTTACTTCAGGAGAGGAATTATGGGTCTTACAATATAACTCAGAGGAAGTCAACCAAACTCACCAGCCAGTGGTTGTGGCCCTGTGAAGTGTTGGAACGCCTCTCAGATGTCATATCCTGGGTGAAGATGTGTGTAAGGGGATGGGTAGAGGTGTTGCTTCGGCAGAGCTGGCCCTAGTTATGGACAGAACAGTTCGACTGGCAACACTATATTATGCTGGCAACACAAACTCTGATTTTTCTTTTCAAAATAATAGTGCTTGTTATAATTCATTGCAATAATCACTGTTAATTCATTATAAAGCTAGTGAATTGTAACCAAATGGAATTGTATTGTGTGTAAAGAAACAATGAGAATATGTGATAGCAAAAAACAAACATTTAACATGTTTTTAGTAACAACTTTTTATTTAAAACAGTAACAAATACGTAGTACACACTATTTGATTGAATATATTGGCAGTGTCTCATGAATGGGATGAGGTATTATTATGGGATGAGGAAATAATGAATTTAATCTATTTCAGAATAAGGGTGTAACAACAAAATGTGGAAAAAGTGAAGTGCCGGTAATACTTTCTGGATGCACTGTAGACATGTAAATCAGAAAGAAGTAAAAATAGTACAGGAATTTATCATGGCCAAGAGGAATGATGGAGCTGGTCATCTCCTGGCCCTCTATGCTAGAATCAGTATTAGGATGTAATTTCAGCTGTAATAGGGAGCTTGACCAGAGGGGAATCAGAGAATGCAGGACATCCAGTCAGTAGTGAGTTGAAGTGGTCATCTGGAGATAAAGCCCTGACATACAAGAGTAGCATCAGTGATGCCACCCACCTGGTCAGCTAGGTCAGCATCCCTGGATGATGTGCAGGAAGAAACAGAACATTCAAATAAGGTCTAGAATGTAACTGCCATTTGGGATTATGTGATAGGCATTTAATAGCTCTGTCTTGCTGAGGTTTGCGTTTCAGATGATGTGCTAAGATGCAGGATGAAAATGGCACCTGCATATCTGATGTAGGAAAGAAAAGATAAGTTGAGTGAAAAAAAGTTTGTTTTCTGTGTATAAATCTATGTACCGGATGTATTCCAATTCACTGTTTGAAAAAAGGATTTTCAACTATCCATATATGAGAATATTTTAATGGTTCTAAGAAAAAACTTCCTGGTTCCAATGAGAACCCTTTGAGAATCTGACTATTCCACATGGAACTCAAGAGGGTTCTAAAATTGGATCTTCTGGAACTTAGAGAAAAGCCTTGCCGGAAATTTACCCCCCCCCCCCCCCAAGCGAAATGGCTTCCTTTTGTTGTTTTTTAGTCAAATGCTTTTTATTACGTACAATATAAGCTGTCAGGGGCTACCAAAATGATTTCGAACTGTGCTAGACATTGTAATCCCATGATATACAGGGGAGTCTTTTTGGCAGGCATCAATTTTTTTTTATCATTATTTATCAGGTAAATTGGCTAAGAACAAGTTGTTATTTACAGCAACGACCTGGGAGTAAATAAGATAAAGTGCCTTGCCAAAACAACATTTGGCATAGTCGGGAATCAAACCGGCTGTCAGGGTGTAGGGTGTGGAGAAGGTAGAAGGTGAGAGGGAGACTGGCGCAGGAAGATGGTTTGCAGTTTTAATGAACACAAGTTCGGGGAACATACATATATTTCAGTTTCAGGGTAAAACTGAAGCAAGTGCACAACGAGTATACTTATATAGCTTCACATGCTCTCACAGTGGCATGGACACTATACAGGTAACACACAAGTACAGAGCTTATGCGTTAACTTCCAAACTTCAAACATCCGTTGAAGCGAGTGCACAATGGGTATACTTATATAGCATACTATGCAAGAACATAGTTGAGATGTTCACAAACAATGTAATTGAGAACATTGTTTTTGTACACAGAGGCATAAAAGCAGCCACCAGAAACACAAACTGCTAAGGTGAGTTGTACAAAACCTTTTTTTTTTTAAATAAACTCAGTATACACAAACAATGTTCTCAATGCTCGAGTTCATGTTTACAGCCCCTGGTGATACTTTGAGCAAAGTTTCATGTTGTGTCGAGCCTTCCTAGTGTTTTAAAAATAGGGATTTTGATGCTATCATGGTATTGCCCTTATCACTCCCATTCAAACGGCAATTTGACCAAAACCAAAAATATGGATAATCTTAAAAGTTGTATTTCCGTCCTAAATATACTTTTAAACAAAAGTTTAACTCAGGTACATTAACAAAACGACTCTAGGTTGCATTTTGGCGAGAGTTACGCTTTAATCATGGCTGAACGCAATACCAATCAGATCTACAAGATACCAGCCTATCCTAACCTAAACCCTATCCTAGCAATAGCCAAACTAGCAAGAGGTATCACATGAACTTAAAGGTACATTACACAATATTAAACACAAACCTACCCATACAGTACATGAAATAACTGATATATATATACAGTATGAGTCCATGTTCTCAGTTCATTGTCTAAGCCTGCCATCTGCTGGGCAGGCGTGACACAGGCAACTTTTAGACTAAACCTTTACCTCCCTAACCACTAAGCCTTCTGCTCCCATGAAAATGACCTTGCAAGAGATCACCCCCACCTCATTTTGTTACTACTCTAAAAGGAGACACAAAAGGTTCAATTTTGTCACCTTACACTATAAAATATATCTTTAACTGTGTTCGAAAATATAATTTTCATCTCTGTGCTGATGACACAGAGTTCTGTGCATTACTTAAATATTCACCTCTTGTATAATTCCATACTGTGTAAACTTGTGTTTTAGCCCCATCTCTTGCTCAAGCATTTATACTCCTGCAGACTGACTTTCAATTACAACAAATTTTACTAAAAATAAGTATATGCTTTTTTCTAGATCCAAAAGTCTATGATTGGATGATCTTAATATTATTATTCTTGATGGCTCTGTTTTTGAACGTGTCCTTACCTATAAATACCTTCATATTTGGTTAAAAAATAATCTATTTAAATACACCATTACTGAGCTGGTAAGGAATAAGATATTACAAATTGTATAATATAGTGTTGCCAGGCTAATGGTTCTTGCCTATAGCTAGGGCCAGCTCTGTGCCTTGGGACTGTTTGGCATCCTATTGCCCCTTGATTGAACACATGGTACTTGTGGACCAATCCAACCGATCTGCGGCATCCCCTCCGACAGTGGCGGACAGCGGGGTGGGGTGTCTGTGAGTCCACAGGTTCGTAGGAGGTGGGTGGGGCCATTCCATTGCTCTAGGGACTTTCTGTTGAACTTTAGAGTCACCTAGATGGACGATGCGCTGATGGGGGCAGTGTAGCAATGGTGCTATATGGACAGAAAAATCGAATTGCACCTAGTTCCCAGCAAGCTTTGCATTGGAGATATTGTAATGCCATGGAGTTATATTTAGTTTGGTAAAGTGTGATTTGGTATTTTGTTGAAAGACCAGCAACACTGCAGCCTTGCATTTGTAACTTCTAATGTATTAACCTATCCTGGTCCATTTGCTAATGTAACACCTTAAATAATAATCTCTTCTAAGTCCTGATTCCCTTAATAGTGGAACCAGCATTCTACCTACCTTGAGGAAACATCTGAAAACCTTTCTCTCCAATGACTACATAGATTAGTTGAATTCCACCACCTCTGTTGTCTTAACATGTATTATGTTTGTTTGTAGGATCTTTTCTAGCCCTGTTCTTGCCCATTCACTGATAAAAATATATTGTATGTTATTAATACTGAGTTGTGATTGTTTCACCTAGTTTCTCTTAAATATTTTCGCTCACTACGTTGGATTAGAGCATCTGCTAAATGACTGAAATGTAAAATGTAATGCAATTAAGTAATTTATTTGTAAATGTTAAACAAGCTTTGGTTTAATGATCACCATGTAATAATGTTGTCCTGAGCATTATTTGATCACAAAAATCCAACTGCATGTGAGAACATCTACTGGCAAATGGGGATTCTTCACTGCTACAATATATTCTTTACCAGCATGTTTGTTTGCCATTGGTCTAACCGAGTGTTTCTCTAACCTTTTTCAATATTGTACCCCCCCTTTGAATTGCCTTTTAAACCCAAGTACCCCGTGACCCGTTAAAGTTGTTTTTGGTAGAAAAAAGTCTATGAAGAGGTAAAATAAAGTTGAAAGTTGAGACCAGTGCCAAGTACCCCCTGACCCGTGCAAAACATTTTTGGTAGAAAAAAAGTCTATGAAGAGGTAAAATATAGCACAGGCAGTGATGGATTAACTAAACAACAACCCTTTTTAAACAAAAACATTTAAATGCTTCATTTCAAATGTTTAGAATCCATCACTTAATTCAATCATTATTATAGTATATTTATTTTAGGAATTATACATTACATATTTTTAAATTAAAATTTTTGCAAAACTGTAATGTAACCCCTGCAGTACTCCAAAATACCCCTAGGGGCACCTGAACCCCCATTTGAGAAATATTGCTCTTACAGTTTTTTCAATTGCTAACACACAAAATGCATAATTTGGCTCATTGTGTCAAAACTCAACACTTAAGAATGCTTTACACAACACTTGAAGATTAACATTGAACTGCCATGTCAAAACTGCCATTCTGCAATCAAAACTGCCATTCTGCAATCAAAACCTAACACTCTGACTTCAAAAGGCCCTCTTTAGATCGATAGTTAACACACATGCACATGAACAATAAAGAGTCAAACAGACACAACACACTGGTCAACTTTACTCAAGACACTTCTGTCATTTGTAGTTTTTAAACCGTTTTTATTCCCGTAACCAAGCCTCAGTGATACATTGTACAGGTAGTAAAACAACTCCCATTACAAGTCAGGGATCACTCCGTCGATTGGGGTCTGGCCACGTCACCTCATCCACATCACAGGCGATGTTCTTCCTTGCCAGGCAACAAGAAAATATCGCCGGGCGTGGTGTATCCACCCGTGGATCAAGCCCACCTCGATGTCTCCGCATGCCTCCTCCATTGCTTGCAGGAGTGGCACACGTGCATGTGTAAGTGGTCATAGACCTTCCACCGCCATGCCGAAAATAATTCCCCTATCAGGTTGAGGACCGGGAAATAAGGGGCCATCGGAAACTGACATTATCCCAGATGACAACGAACATGGGCTGCCCTGGTTGGTCCTATGTGACCGCGCCATGTAGTGAATGCATAAATGTCAGTATGTGTGCAGTGTTGTAGGGACCCAGGGTGGCATGGTGATGGAGGACCCCCTGACCACTAAGGGCTGCACACATGGTGATGTTGCCCCCGCACTGCCCGGCGACATTCTCGATGGCCCTTTGGCAGATGATGTTTCAGTCCCGATGTCTGGATTTTACCAGAGTCTCTTCCTCTATCACCTCTCCCTCTTCCCTCCCCGTCTCTTCTTCGTTCTCCTCTCTCCTTCAGCCTCCATATTCACGATTGTCTCACGACAGGTGCTCATACCTGAATTATATAGTGACTGATTGGTGTTCAGTTACGGGTGTTTTACGATGTGTGCGGGAGTGTTGCTAATGTCATGTGTGTTTTAACTATTGAATGGACGTGCTGACTGCAGAGTGTTTCATCAGTGGCCAAAGTGTGTAACACATGCACGGTGTGTGTAGTGTTTTGCACCGTGTGTTACAGAATTGTTTACGGTGCCATGCCGACATTGTGTTTATTCATTTGGTGCCTGAGTGTACCAAATGCATGCAAACGTTACGGTTTCGACGCTTTGGTCTGAGCATTCACTTTTTGTGTTTTAGCAATCGGAAAAAACTGTAATACATCCATGGCTCTAACCCACTCAGCTAACCAATCAATGAACTCAAGGGAGGACAACGTCTATCAGCATGTAAAAATGTATATATTGTTTTTCTTTGTCTTTTAAGCCTTTTGTTCCTGAGCTCACCAATATGTTCTTTATTTTTAAGAAAGTACCAGTTAGTTGAATTGGCCACACCTAAAGTCTGTCATGGGTTTGTTTTGATTTTTAAGCCTAATGCTGGCTTGCCTCACTGTGACAGCTATGTGGACCTCATATTGAAAGTTAACAGTAAACGTATATCTGGCAACTCTTGAAACCTTAAAACCTTAAAAAGTGATTTGGCTGTAAATACCCTCAAATTAAAGCTGGATTTCACTTTCAGCTCATATCTATTGTTTTATTTGAACCCTCAATATACTGTGGTAGATAGTTGAAACGATAATAACTTAGTCAATGTCCAAATATATACAGACCCGCCGTACATATATAAACATTTTCTGTGGTTCAATCATGCTGTTGGTTATTAATTTCACAGAATGATGTAATGTATTATGTAGAAACAATACAGCCAAACTTTATGTGTTTCCACAGATTCAGAGAAGCCTGAACTGAGAATAGTTCTAGTTGGGAAGACTGGATCAGGAAAGAGTGCCACAGGAAACACCATCCTGGGGAGAGAAGATGCTTTTAGAGCAGAGGCGTCCGCTGTGTCTGTCACTGCAGAGACCGAGAAGCAGATTGGATATGTGGAAGGGAAGACAATTCATGTGATTGACACCCCCGGTCTGTTTGACACGTCGTTGAATATAGAGGATATGAAGAGTGAAATATATAAGTGTATTGAGATGTCAGTCCCAGGACCCCACGTCTTCCTGCTGGTCATCAAGCTGACGAGGTTCACGGAGGAGGAGAGGAATTCGGTTAAGTGGATCCAGAAGAACTTTGGGGAAGAGGCCTCTGAATACACCATAGTGCTGTTCACTGGGATAGATCAGTTGGGGTCAAAACCACTTGATAGATTTGTAATGGAGAGTGACAAGCTGCAAGCTATCATAAATCAATGTGGAGGGAGATATCTGTCTTTCGATAATACTGATTTAGTGGACCGTACCCAGGTCAAAGTTTTGCTGCAGACAATGAAGGAGATGTTGGAGAAGAATGAAGAGAAATACTACACCAATGAGATGTTTGGGAAAGCTCAAGAGATAATAGAATGGGAAAAGGATTCATTTGTGAAATTTATCAAAGGATTATCTGTAGTGGTACGAAAAATGACAATACCATTATGGGCCCCGGCAGTATTGCTCACACCAATATTTTATCCTAAGATGTGTAAATATATTAGCATTTTTAAAAAGTATAATGATTTGGTAGAGGGAAGAGATACAATCAGGGATGACATCAGATGATTACTCGTCTGACCATAGCCCATCCACATCTATCCCATCCACCTCCATCCCATTAACATCTATCCCATCCACCTCCATCCCATCCATCTCTATCCCATTAACCTCTTTCCCATTAACATCTATCCCATTCACATCTATCCCATCCACCTCCATCCCATCCACATTCATCCACATCAATCCAATTCACATCCATCCCATTAACCTCTATCCCATCCACATCTATCCCATTAACCTCTATCCCATCCACATCTATCCCATTAACCTCTATCCCATCCACATCTATCCCATCCACCTCCATCCCATCCACCTCAATCCCATCCAAATCCTTCCTATCCACCTCTATCCCATTAACCTCTATCCCAACCACATCTATCCCATCCACATCCAACCCATCCACATCCAACCCATCCACATCCAACCCATCCACATCCATCCCATCCACCTTAATCCCATCCACATCCGTCTCATCCACCTCTATCCCATCCATCTCTATCCCATTAACCTCTATCCCATTCACATCTATCCCATCCACCTCCATCCCATCCACCTCTATCCCATTAACCTCTATCCATTAACCTCTATCCCATCCACATCTATCCCATCCACCTCTATCCCATCCACCTCAATCCCATCCACCTCAATC